>JACXSJ010002795.1:0-36515 GCA_014851325.1 Pentalonia nigronervosa
TACAATACGTTGTGGGTAAATACATGACAATTAACGAGTAATAATGACGATAATAATATCAATTACTTAAATAGATTATATGTATACATGAACAAGTTTGGAGCTGTACCTCCAATGAGATATCCCCTTTTCTTAGTCTAAATCACTTAGAATGGTAAGTATGAGGCGCCTAATGTCTTGCGAGTTGTCAAGAAGTTGTTTAGTAGTTTCGTATAGCTCAAGTCTTTTCACGTGTTTGTCGAAAAACTATTTGACTTTGTCCTGGATGGATAATTTATTCAAATCTCGATGGATGACGTCATTCCTGTCGAACAGGTAGGTATTCCGCGACAATGGTACGAACGGGTAAACGGACTTTCGGGAAAAACGGTGGGTATTCTTGAAAATTATATTGTACTGAAATTATTTCGAAAGGTAATTCGTAATGTTATTTAATTTTCAAAAAAAGTAACTTCCCCAAGAGCGACTCAATTGTGAGATGTACTCGTTACCATCTGTACAGCAGATCGGCTACCTATTTGTTCCATGTTAATTTTTTTATTTTATTCGCCGTTTTATTAATGCAGACCAAATATTTTTTCGGCGATGGTGAAAAGACAAAAACTATTTTGGCTATCGGAGATTATAAAATATTATGATTTATATGTTACATGCAAGTGACCTTGGGGTCAAAACGACTCGATAAACCGCACAACGAAAAAATATAATATTATAATCGTTACAAATTATGCGTTGTGCTCTTTGTTATTAATTTCCATATCGCTTGACCACGACGTAGGTACAAAGTTAAATCGCGCCGTAAAGGCAATTACTGAATTACGATTATTATTGCGACGTCGATCTATTTTTATTATTTCCTATGTTTTCTGCAATACTATTGTACAGGTCTGGATTAGCAATATCGTAGGCCCTAGGCACAGTGCTTTATTACCCATGTGCTAATACCGTCCTGCAGTGTTCAGTATTTAAATTATTAAGAAATCTAATGTTTGGGAGAGGTAGTGTTGAATCTCAGTATTTTAAGCCTTTAAAAACAAAAATATTTACTACATGAAAATCAAATATTAACTTTTATAATTATAACTTTATCTGATAACAATTTTAACACATCTAAAAATACATTTTATTTTACTCAAAATATATTATTTAAAATTAAATTTCCAGAAACCATGAAAAACAACTTATTTTATACCATTTTGCATTTCCTTCCTCGTATTCAAGTATAAAACAAAAGATAATTCTAACAAATTAAAAATAACAATATTATGTAGAATATTTCTTAATATAAATTTATAGTTACAAAACTTTTTTACGATATTTTTTGTTTGCAAATGATTCTATAACTTTTTCAAATTGCAAGTACCAATAATGATGACAATTTATCTTGCCCAATAGTTGACCGCTGCCAGTTCTTAACCCTCTTTAAAATTAAAAATGATCTTTCACCTTCGCACAAAGTCCCAAAAATTGATAAATATATTCTAAAAGCAATGTTTACATTTGGAAAACTGGTTACCATTTTGGTATTTATTTGTTTAATTAGCATTTCATTGACAGATATTTTAGTTTCTCAAAAACTCTTAAAAATCAAAAACTCATTAACAAATGAAAATTCCAAATCAATTTTATAAGCTTCAACTAAATTATTTGCCTTTATTTTTATTTCTTCATCTTTTAAACTCTCGTCAATTAAAAAATTAAATCTTTCGTCTAATTTTAAATAAGCTTTTTTTCATTTTTCTATTTCAACTATAAATTTATCAATTATTACATAAAACGTTTGAGTTTTGAATTTATCTCTAGCACTCATTTGATTAACAGCATCAATTGCAATGCCATCGTTTATCGAGACTTTATGTTTACGTTTTCTAGATTCTATTTCAGAATAACCAGATAAACCAGAAATTTTTTTTTTCTTTTTCTTCAAATAAATCAAATTCTTCGGCGCTTCTCATTTTTTTCAAATATGATATAAGACTGTTATAGAGGTTAACGACTGTACAGATCTCAATACCGGGTGTTTGTAACGATTAGTTTACAACATTAATTTGTTGTAAAATGTCATTCCAAACAATAGACATTAGAAAAATTTCAAGACGATTAAGTTTTTTAACAAGTGACTTAGCTTCATTAACAGCATTAGAGGCTGTCTTTCTGATAATGAAATATCAATTAATGCCTGACAGATTACTTCATAATTAAGTTATAATGCCTTCGTTGCATCACTACGCGCGGACCATCTTGTTTCAGACAGACTTTTAACTACAAAAACGTATAAATTGACTGAACCACACTAAAAAATTTAATGGCTTCAGTACAACATTCAACAGTAACAGAGCCTACCAAGTTTAAACTATGTGCAGCACAGGGAACCCACTCGGCCAATTTATTTACTTCAAGAAAACGAACTTGAACTCCTGAGTATATTCCACTCATATCATTTGCATTGTCGTAAGACTGAGAACGGCAATTTGACATGTCAATATTGTTGTCGTTAAGTATTTTATTCAATACATTAAAAAGATATTTACCGTCAGGCTGTTCAATAGGAACAAAGCCAAGAAATCTCTCTATGACTTTTCCTCGACCAATGGTGGTGTAACGAATAATGATCGTTAACTGATCGATGTGCGCTATGTCGGGTGTCGAATCAATACTAATACCGAAATATATTGATACTTTTATTTCATAAACAATTTTTAAATTTAGAGTGGTAGCAAGAATGTCTATAAACTCGTTGCATATCATAGATGACATATACGATACATTTCCTTTGCCAGGATTTCCGAACTTTTTTATATGCTCTTCAAGAAAAGGATCAAAGTTAAAAAGAAGTTCAAGGCAACCTAAATAGTTACCATTTTTTGGACAGCCAAATACTTTCGAATCTAATACTTTCCGCGTGTGTGTGTGTGTGTGTGTCCGCGGTCGATAATTATTATTCATATTACGTAAATGATATTAATTTTCTATTATTTCCTAAAATACTCTAAACAGTAATCGTGGTTTCATTCATCATGTCGTTTGTCCGTATACCGTATGCATTTTATCGGTTTATGGTTTATCCAATCTGATTTCAATAAGTAATTATTACAAATTACGATAACGAACATTGAGCGTAAATATACGAGAAATATTATTATACAAAATATTTTATTTTTTGTGCTAACATCTACAGATAGTTAATTAACTTAAAATAAAAAAAAAAATATTACAGAAAAATCGTAGTCACTCATTTCATTTTCGTAGGCCCTAAAATGTTCGTAGGCCTTAGGCACAGTGCCTATAGTGCCTATGCCCTAATACGGCCCTTCTATTATATGTAAGTGCCTTACATCAAAACAAACCGTTATTGTGTATATTGCGTGCTCGAGAAATCGACCGGCTAAACAAATTAATCTGTGGGTTATATGATACTTTAATAATATTACATTATTGTTGTTCTCGGGCGAGTATTGACGAATGGATAAAAAAAATACCAGAAAATACAATTTATTACAATAATATTACAAACGTTTTATTAGTCTGTTGTAAAACGATTGATTCATAATAATAATAATAAGCATAAGGTCACTGTAACGAATACAAAACAATTATTCGATGTGTCAAAATTTCTCGATAACGTACAATGTTGTTATATTATTATGTAATTATTATGTTATCATATTTTTTTACGATCGTCGACACGTGTCCGCTGAGAAAGGGAATTTGACTTTATCGTTTCGACTTAAACCCGCCGACATATCGGCATATTCGTCGCTCCTTCGGCACGATAATTATTACATTTATTTAAAAAGTCGGTACACGTGTAGGCCACTGTAAATATCGAGGCCTAATTATTTTTTATTCGTACGTTAATTACGTGCACGGGTAGTTTTGTAAAATCGATATTTTTCAGACTAAGGACTAGCAATTACACGATTGTATTGGCACGGTTAAAAATATTGGTTTCGCTCGTGTTGTTTGTGCGATTAAAAAATATATTATTATTAAACATTGGCCACTGATTGACTGCAAAAATTGTACGTTAATGTATGATCATTCCCACATAAAGTCTAAACGAATACGTCATAATAGATTTGAGCAAAACGATGAATATTATTGTATAGATTTTACAATGATTTTTTTCTGTCGGTCATCGCCTTTTGATGCAGTAAAAATGCTTCGATTTTCTACTTCGACATATTTTCTGGTAAGAACTAGTGAAACTAGTTGGTACGTTGGTTGGTCAAAAGTAAAAAAAAATCTCAAGAGTTTTCAAAAGCGTCGGAAAAACGAAAAAGGAAAAATCAGAAATTCAACAAAACCCGTTTCCGACAATATCGTGTTTTATTTTTTGGTGTAATTCAAAAACTAATAACCGTAAATATACTTGATATTTTTTCCGAATATTAACATATATAAAAAATTTCTGTGTAATATACAATTTCAAAATATTTTGACTCTTTTTCGAGATAATTATAGACAAGAGAAATTTTCAAAATTTTTTTTCTAATCAAGTTCAATAAATAATTTTTTACTCTGTCAAAACACTTAAAACTGTAGGTAATAAAAAGTTTCTCATAGTTGTTATCAGTGAAATTAAAAAAAAGTGGGCAAGTAGGTACCACTCCGCTGTATAGTAGGTATCGAGTGGGTCACTGAAATGGATGACATATTAAATTTTAACTCAATGATAAATCATTATTGCATACGAAAAACGATTCTTAGCGAAAACGGTCTGAATATTTTTTATGATTTTATAATCCAATTTACTATTAATAATACAGCAGGTTAAATTAATTTTCACCAAAAACATTGAATTTTAAAAAGTAATTTTGAATATATAAAATATAATAAGATGCTTTAATAGTTTCAAGCACCTACGAAAAATATATTTAAATTACAACGAAATAACTAACATAGTCATTCTTTGTTTAAATATCTAATTTCGTCCAAATTCGAAAAATATGTCTATAAAAATCAGCCATGTAAATACATGTTTTAGATTTTTTGATTACAATATTTACTACTTACGAGAACCCTTGTTTTCAATTTTCAATCTTAAGCTATAAAAATTGAACACTTTATAAATTTTCAAGTACAAAATAATTTTTCAAATCTTCGTTATTATGATAAATTTTGTCAAAATTTGAACTTCAAATGCTTTTTAAAAAAAAATTATGCCTATGTATGTATTTTAAATATTATTTACCTGCTATAAATTATAATTAATATCTTATGAGGAACTTTGTATTAAATTTCCAAAGAAACATATAGATATTAAAAAAATTGTTGTATACAACAATGATAAACATTATTTATATGCATTGTCTTTAAATCTTAGGTAGATAAAGATAAAAGTAGGTACTTAAATTTATTCTACATTTCTATATTATTGCATTAGTTACAATTTTTAGTAACACTATATATGTTAAATTTGAGTCTAGAATAATAATTCTAAAAGAATTTAATAAATAAATACAATTGTCTTGAACGTATTTCGGTTACGTACTTTGGTAGATTTTTGTAGTTTTCAACAGAGGTTTTTTTGAATTTTTCAAAATTTTACCTCTGCTCTTTCTGGTACTCAATTATTTGATTTTTGTTTAGAATCTCTACAGTCAATTAAAGATGATACATTTCTTATATTCTTTTGAAACAACTCAAAAAGAAAATCAATAAAAATATTATATAATAATTTCAATATTAATTATTTTGTGAATTGGATACTGAGCGGAGCGACATTGGTGTTTTTGTATTTTAATATTTTTGTATCTGAAGACATTTTTTGTAATTGAAATATTCAACTTCGAGGGTAGTTTCAGGTAACCAAACCAATTGGATATTTGAATTTAGTCGGTACTCTTAAAAATCCACCTTACTTATTTATATCATAATCGGAACAAAATTCGCACAAATCGCAAATTGTTTTATAAGCATATTATTATTATTATTGTCTTCGCTTTAAAAAATTTTTCGTTTGTAAACAACTGAATTCAAATTTGAAAACACGTGCCGTTACAGTAATTGTATAATTATTGTTATGAATTACAAATAACTCGGAGAGGTGAAAAGCGAATGTAAAACTGTAGGGATTGTAATCACGCAGTTTTCTCGGTTCGTCTATCAAGTCTTTTATTCGTCAAATTAATATTTTATCTACGCACACATTTATATGATTTACTACCTTTAAAATTTTATATTTTTACCTCCCGTGATTTTTTAGCGTATTGTGCAAATCGGATGATTTTTTTTTTTAATCATTTATTATTGTCGATTGTACCCGCCTAATATGACCGTAACGAGCGTCATTTGGACAACACGAGTACAACGACGCGTAACGGTTTGTTTTTTACTCGGTTGGCTCGCGAGACGTCGTAGAAACGTCGTTGCACGGACGTGTCGTGACGGACGATCAGAACACATGCACCAGGATTGTATGCTGCGATCGTCGAACGAGTGGCTACGGATGCCGCCGCCGCCGAAACCGAACGAGAGTGGCAGCGACCGGCCTGGCGCGATCCTGGCACGCGGACACTGCATATTATACCGAGCGTTTTTGTGGGATTTGCGAAAAACCGCACGCCGGGTGCGATAAAAATCACTATAAATATTTAATAAATTAACAATAATGTTTATTAACGGATGTCTGTCTGTCTCTGATTAAACGACTCCGAAATCTGTTGGACTGTTTCCGGTGCAAGTAATACCGATAGATTTCTTTGCAGAGACTATTGTGAAAGGGTTAAGCATAATTTATAGTCATTTATGAGCAGTCCAAACTTAAGAGGATGTCAGCGCACTGTTTGTTTTCTCTCTCTGGCACACTCGCAACATAGACAAAACTCGTTTACGCAGAATCATTTTGTTTTTGTTTTCCAGTAATCTTAGTACAAAATCACTCATTACAAAAATTGCAGAGAAAAATATCTCTGAGGGTATGACATATCGATTTGCCTATATTATATTGCCTCAAACCAATTTAAACATCATTTAAATGTACACTATTTTTTATTTTTTGAAAATTGAGTACAAAGTCAAATAATAATAAAATACAAAACCGATATGTCATACCCTAAAAACGTTTGTATCAGAATAAATAGTTTTTATTTTGCATTTTTGGAGCTTTTGAATCCAAAATGTTTAGTTTAGGTATTTCGTATTCGACAAACCAATATACACGCGTACGGAATAGTTGTGATGATTTTAATGAAACGTTTTGTTGTAATTAATTTATCTAAGTTATTATGGATCTGTTTTTAAAAAAAAGCTCCCACTAAAATTTGCTGCCCGTGGCAATCGCTCGCTAAAAAGTATTTTATATTTCGTAGCATTTATCATATTTATCATATTATTTTATACTTCGTACTTTGTCTTTTCAGTAGGTACCCAAATGTTATGAATTTTGAATTTGGAACACAAATTTGCATTAGCGATGCATTTTCATACCCATCTCCGGCCAAAGGACACTCCTTAAGTAGTACAACAAAACTCAAGAATTTTAAAATATTGTCTTTAATTAAGTATATAGGTAAATTGAAAAATATTCCAAAAACCAGGATTCGAATAAATCCATTTCTTCTTAAATCAATAAATGGGACGTGCTCGATGTTCACTTCGTATAGTAATCGCCTACGATTATATAATAATATTATTATTATTATAACAACAAAACAATAACGTATTACCGTGATAAGTATTAAAATATTGTGCAGGACAAACAATCGTGTCACACCACGTATGATATTATCATATCTATCCTCGTACATTCACGCCCACCGACTAAAGTACATGTTCGTATATACAAGTATTAAATGTGTATAATTTAAAACTCGACTTTTGGTATATTTACATAAAATATATTTAGAAGGAACATCCTTAGATGTACGAACCTAGGCTAGATGCACCTACCTAATACGAAAACAAGAATTTTATAATTTTAACATTATCAATATCAGTCTGTCGTCACTGTTTGTTGAAAATTTTATGTTTCTGCAGTCATTTTTTTTTTCGATTTACGATAAAAAAAAAAACAAAAACGATTTCGTCAAAAACCAGTCTTGCGTAAAAATTCCCGTTTTTCCTTAAATTATTTTTTGTTTTTCCTGACGCTTTTAAAAACTATTGATAATTTTCAAAAATGACCTCTTAAAAACGCCTATCAACTATAGATTCACTTTTCCACCAGAAAATTATGAAAAAAATCGAAACATTTTTCGACAACTTATCGTGTATACAGACGGAAAAAAACTCACATCATTGTGACTTTGATTACTTTGACTTTATTTTGACTTTTTTTGAGCTATTTATAGACATTTGAGATTTTTAATTTTTTTTAACAACTGTTAATCAAAAAATTTTTACTCTGTCAAAAAGCTTAAAAATGTAAGCTACAAAGTTGCTCATAAATTATATTACGGGAATTGTAAAATAAGTTAATCTTAAATCTACTGTAATTTATTATGAGCGTTTGATATTAAAATGTCAAATTTTTTTTGTCAAAATCATGAAAAGTCACAAATTATTTTGTAGTCATATATTCTTAAAATGTTTAATATCCATACCACAGATTTACAAATATAATACAAAGTTTCTCAAAGTTGATACTGTTAGGTTTAAAGAAAAAAATTTAGCGTAATTCCAATATATTTTTTATGAGCGTCTGAATAAAATATAAATTTTGTTTTAACTGAATATTCATAAGAAAAATAACGATTTTTTTGTAATTCAAAGACGAATAATTGTAGATACTTGAATTTTACTAAATATTTATTTTATTATTTTCCATAAATTTTGTATTTTTTTTTCAAAATTTTATTATCAAAATATTATAATTGTGGCTTTATTATTATATCAGCTGTAAATCATGCATGAAAATGATTGGTAACTGTTCAATGGGACATAATAAAATTTCGACAAGAACACAACTGAGTTTGACACTCAATACGCCTATTGTGCTATTGAAATTTTGTCCTTTAATATATACTCTACGGAAATAATGATTATGACTTGTAGAATATTGTTGTAAATGAGTGGAAAAGTATAATAATTTGGGTGGTAACTAAAATATAAAATAGAATTTTTAAATTTTATAGAATTTCGGACCCCTCCACAGTTTTGCCACAATATTTTATTATCATCGCTACGAGTAGGCTTACTGAGCGAATATTGCCGTAATAATGTATTATTACAATAATATTAATTGTGCTAGGACGACAAAAATACAAAAAATACAAACGCTCTCGTTTGTTCGCTAAATGATTGTGTATTGTCCGTGAGAAAACGGCAGGACTGGCCCTTACGGTGTATGATAATATTGTTTACAACATAAATTTTATATTATTTACATTATATTTGAATATCAAGTAAAAAAAGTGTCACCGGTTTTTTTTTTTTTTATCGGCTATTTACGTCATGAAATCTGTTCATACGCCTATTGTAAAAAATAAATACAATTCGTATGCAACGTTAGTAGTATTTTTATTAAAATATATAATAGAAAGCCATAGACGTTATGGATTCGTTTGTTCGGTGGTCACTGTTTACGTTTACGCGTAACGATGTTTTAAAATTATTTTGTGTGGGTACTGCGTTTCAGAAATATAATAACACTTCGCTTTTATTGTGGCATAGCCAGGGGGGTGTTTTGGGTGTTGAAACGATCCCTCGATCGTGTATTTATGTGAAAAATATACTCAATACATATATGCTCCGTGTTTCTACAAAACATAATGTATGCTGTCGTATGTTGTGGTTCTATTTTCTATATTTTTCATTAGCATGAAGATTGATGGCTACAATACTGCAATAGAGTGTGTAAAGCCCACCATTAAAGTTATATCGACATTAAAAGGAAGAAACAAAAAAATATTAAAACAATATCGTTATAAATTATTTATTTTTAAATTTCAAATTAATAATTATTAAAAACTAGCTGTCCCGCCCAGCGTTGCCTGAGCCAAATATTAAGTTAAGATTAACCTGAAGTGATTTATATGCATTTAAACCACCTAGGTAGGCAATCCACTGCATTATATCACGGACAATATACGAGCAGTAAATTATCAGGTAGGCAATCCACCTGCGATGCATTGCGGACCCCATGAGGTGTGTAAAAGAGTGAAATCAGAATTAGGTATAAAAAACATTGCGACGGATGCTTGTGTCGAAGATTTGTTTTTTTCAATAAATTTATTTACAAAAATATGTATATGATAATGTTATTCTTACTAATTATAATAGTTATAAATATGTAACCATTGACAACCTTATAAATAAACAGAGATTGGTGGTATAGCAACCATTTATAAACAAATATTTCCATCGTAAATCTCAAAATCCCTGTTTGAGCACCTCCGGGGATTGTGTTTTTCCAAAATTTTCTTTCGTAAAGACCATCTTCTGGAAATTACGAACAATTGAAAAAAAAAATTGAGCGAAATCGTTTTTGTTAATTCCGAAAAAAAACTTTTTTACCGGAAATGTTGATTTCTATAAAATCATTAACCATGGCAACAGGCAATTGTGCATAAAGCATGCATAATATTATCATATGACTATATGAGCACAACATATTTTAACATGGTTTAGTTCATAAAATCTCAATGGTGAGGTGAGGTGGGACAGCCCTTCTCTGAATACGATGCCACAAAAACGACATTTCGAATTTAATTTAATATTCATTGTTTGGTTCGATTGTGAAATTTTAGAAAAAAATAATTTAATATGCTATGTATGCAGTATTGGGAATGGTAAACTGAGTCCCAAATAATTGCTTGAATTATTGAGGCTATAGGCAAAATGAGTCGGAAAAACTTTAACGTGCTTTCCCGCTCCGCCTATAAGGTTACGGGACTTTGTGCTGGTCTCAATGTGAGCCCCATAAGCCGCGTCCACTGTGCGTATACTATACGACCCGGCAGCAATGCGCAACAGGTTAGTGCTCCTACGGCGTTGCTTCAGACTACAGCGCACTTATAGTTTTACGATTAACATTATGGGAAATTAATAATGCATATTATAGGCGATGAACACATAAAATATTCCCACAAAACCTATTACACGGACAACACTAATTATATCGTCGTGTTCGGAACACGTTGAATAGCATATTATTATTATTATGTTATAACGTAGTGTATCATCGTAAGTCAAAGGCCGCACACGAGTCGGTTGCATGGCTTCAGTCTTTGTTATGCCTATTGTAAATATTATTATTAACGGTCGTAGTGCACACGCATTGTACCAAATTAATTTCGTGCAACGTAAATGAGTCTCTAATCGAACTGTTTCCGAAGAACCTTGCACTGGTCACTGGTGCAAACTAGTGCAAACTAGGTACCTACTCATAGGTACAGAGATGCACAATTTCATGTTTTCAGAAACTTTTCTACGAATGTTCACCAAATGTTTATACTAGCATTTTCTATCATACGCGCCATAAACGTTTTGTTAAATATTTTGACTCTTTTTTTTTTTTTTAAGAAAAAAACTATAAGAATAAGAAAATCTCGATTTTTATCAGTTTTTTTTTTTAATTATTGTTGATAAAAAACTTTTTGCTCTGAAAAAAAAATGAGCGTAAATTCACAATACTTTTTTATAAGTATTTGAAGTTAGACATTGGATATCGCCTATAAACTAACGATTTATCATGGAACGATTTTTTTTATTTTGTGGAAATTCCAAAACTAATAACCGTAAATTATAAAAAATCTTCAAAATATTTTCACTCATTTAAAAATATTTATAGAAATTTTCAATTTTCAATAATTGTTTTTAGTTTTTTTTTTTCTATGAATGTCAATAAAATTATGTTTCATTGAGTCGAAAAGTTTTAAAAATTTAAGACAGGTTTCTCATAAATTATTATTAGGCATTGAAAATTATAAAAATAAAATGGTATATTATTTGGATGAAATTGGATAGGTAGGTTTGTTTAAATCTGCAAAAAATAACAATTTTAGTTATTTTATTAAAGTAATTGTGAGTATTTGAAATATTTAATGTATATTATTATACGCACAACGATGTTTACAAATGCATTTTTTTCCACAAAGAATAATTCAACCAATTGTATTATTATTGTCTAATAGTAAAATAAATTATTTTAATAGCAATGATATCATACAGCACTTGGTTATGTAGACTGAAAGACCGCCTTCGCTCGAATTCGTTTTTCGTATACAGTGATTTTATATCGTTGAATTAAAATTAAACACATGCATTACAGTAGACACCTACTAGACACCCAGCACAGCGGTACCTTTCTACTTGTCCACCTATTTTAATTTTCAGTATCAAAATATGAAAATAAACAATTTTATACCGTACCTACCTACTTGTAACGCAAGTTTCTATCAATTAAATTTAAAAAAATTAATAAGATTTAATATCGATTAGAACAAAAGTCATTTAATTTGTCAGGTCATTCTGTTATACCTTTTGTAGTACGCTTACGATACAGTAGAGCATCGTCCAGATTAACGGAGGTATTTTAAGATTACCTACTCAAATGTCTAAGATTTTTTTTTTATTTCCACCGCCTCTATATTTATTGCACATTAAATTACAAAAATAATAAATAACTTTAACATAAAGAATAACAAAAAAAAAAAACTTTATAATACTTAAGTAGTCAGTAATTTTTTTCTGAATAATAATTTTCGTTTTCATTTCGAAAGCGCGTTCTCTTAATCCGGCGTACGAACAAAATATCAGTGCTAACCGTGTTCTGATCTCCTACCCATTGCAATACTGTATTCAGTGCATGCACAGCTTCTGAAGGAGAAACTTTACTTGTGCCAATATAGTGTCACTTTCGTCCTCGTCGTCAGTATCGTTCTCTTTTGTTGCAATTTGTAGAATCTGATCGTCAGTTAAGATTTCACGATTCGCCAAATCTTCGTCTACGCTACGGCAAGCCCCGTGTTCGGGAATCAGATATTTCATTCTTACGTGTTTCCCGTATCTGGTTTGTAGGCGTAGAAAGTAAAAACTACATATTATTTACGAACAAATAGGTTTATATTAGGCCGTCCGGATTACTGGGTTCGCCGGATATCGGAGATCCGGACTACCGAGGCTCTACACTATATTATTATGAAATATATTATGTAATAATATAACTATAATTTATGGGTTATAGACAGATGGGTTTCGAGTTCTTAGTGAGAGTAAATAATACACTAATCATCGGGTTCAATACGACACTGTGTTTCTTTTTTAGACTTAACATGATTTTTGCATTTTTTTGGTAAGTCTGAAACACAAAATCGTCGTATACGCGAATTGCTTTATAGAAATTACTTTTGATTTCGTTGCAATTGCGTTAATCACGATAAAACGTATGACAAATTGATATATTTTATTGTTCATCTTCGTCGTTTCACCGTCATCGCTTAAATTAATCCATTCTGTTCGACTTGTATATTTGTAGATCTAATTGTAACATGATTTTATTATTATTAATTGATCGAAGAACTGTTGTAATATTGTCGAAGCAAAGATGTGCAGATGTTTCCATTTCGAAAATAGGAACTGCTTGGATCAATAAATTAATTATTTCTTAAATAATATATATTTGCACGGAAATGATTACAATACTCAACTTTTCATTTTATTATACATCACAGCCATGATTATAATTGACTCGATATAATTAATGATAGTCGACCTGCCGAACTCAACAACTTCGCACACGATTCTCTTGCCAATTATAAGTTTCAAACGTAAGGAGGAGAGAGGGAGGTTGGGCTACATAAAGTTGGCTCACAATTCTTTATATTTTTTTTTCCTTACTTACAAATAATGAATTACAGATGTTAAAACCTAACATGCAAATTTTCGCTAATTGTTTGCTAAATCAAGATACGAGTTAAATCAATGCCGTAACCAGATAATATTTTTAGGAGACACTTGTTGTTTTTTTTCTCTAGTTTTTCCAATGCTATAATAACTTTTTATCACTTGCTATTACTTTGTGATCCCCCTTTGTACGTCCATATGAACATGGCATGTGTTTTTTTTTCCTATGACAGTACAACAATATAACTTACTATGTTAGCAGTATTATGATATATATTTAAGTGTTTAGCAATAATGTGTTAACAGTGCTCAGATTTTTTAAATAAAAATACAGGACAAGCGCCTGTTAAACTTTTATTTATGCATAACTATAATATATACATATTTTTGTACTCCTTACCTCCACCAAAAATGATAAGCATACTCAATTTATTGTTTTTATGTACTTAATATCATAATCATGCATATATTTTACAGATAAAAGTAATCTTACAATTTATATCTTGAAATAATAAAGGTCAAAAATTATCACATGTTAAATAGATAATTATGTAATTATAAAATGAAAGAAATAATAAACAAATGAATTTTTATGATAGTATTTTTTAATTGATAAAATCAAAACATTTCCTGTAACAATTTAAGAATAAACTAATAATTAATAAAACAACAGATATATTTTCTTTATTTTTTATAACATTTTAAATTTATACAAATTAATATCAATAGATACATATTTTCTATATGTTGACCTGTCAAATTTTAATAATTTTGTGTTTAATTAATTATTAAAATTGAAGAATTTATTGAAACTTAATAAATATATCAGTATGGTAATTTGAAAATTTTTTTTTTTTTTACTGAAACTGTTTTGATTCTAGATATAATAAATAACAGGACATTAAAAAAAAACATACAGGACGTTCTTAATATTTTTTGATTATTTCCCAGGATACTTGATCAAAAAGCATGAAATTTCTGTGAAATACAGGACGTCTGAGCAGTTTAGTTAAAATTGTTGTAAACTCCGGATTAATATATTTATTGATTTGTATTGTAAACATAATAATTCATTATTGTTTTTTTTTTTCAAATAGTATTACTGACAAGACCAATACTGACAGCTTTTATTAAATACACATAATATAGTTATAGGTACATCAATAGGTATTAGACAAGCTATATAGCTACCCCACACAAATGGTATAGATAAAAAACAAAGGAGATTAATGAGCAAATTAATCGTATTAATATGATATAACTTATGAGAAATTGCTGTACACTACCGTGACAGTCTACAAACATCAATAAATAAAATAATTTTGGGGAAGGGCCACGTGCTCCCAGTGCCACCTCTCCCTAGCTATAACACTGTGTTGAATATTCATTTAAGGAAATTTAAATCCGGCTATGTTTTGTACCAAAATAGACCCATGTTTTTCAAACAAACTGTACTAACTACTAAAAAAATCTCGAAAACATGTTTGAATTCGTCATCATGAAGTTAACTTGAAAATGACTTTTCCACTTTTTAGAAATTTTTAAACCCTTCAAAGTTTGAATTTTAAATCTTGAATCATAAGAACTTTAAAATATAAAAAATGAATAAAATAATGTAAGAAAGTCGTTTTCGAGTAAGCTTCGTGACTAATTCAAATATGTTTTCAGCATTTGTCTTCGATTAGGTAGTCTGTACATTTAGCAAAAGATTGATACATTTTTAGACGAAAAAAAAAATTAGTAAATAATGTTAGTCGAGCGCGCTACGATGCGTTTTCGACTTGTGCTCGCACGTGCAAAAGTGTTAGTTTCCTTTAATAACTGTCTCATTTCAAGAATATTATCGTTTAACACAAACACAAATGCACGCCTCATGCACATACTCTCTGTGGAAATTGCCTATATTAAACTCCTTAAAAACGAGGAGTAACGAATCCCCTTAAGAGCGCACCGTTTGTTTTTTCTCTCTGGCCCACATACAATATATAGACGCATTTACGCAGAATCATTTTTTTTTTTGTTTTTGAGTAATCTCAGAGTAAAATCACTCATCATACAATTATATAGAATAATTTTTTTGAGGGTATGATACACCGATTTGTTTAAATATTGTTTCAAAACAATTCAAACATAATTTAAATGTACACAATTTTTTATTTTATTTTGAAATTCGAGTACAAAATGAAATGATAATAAAATATAAAACCGATATACGTCATTCTTTTAAAATTATTACCCTTTATAGTTTTTGTAACAGGGGATTTTACTCTAAGATTTTACTTAAAAACAAAAAAAAACAAACGATTCCGCGTAAATGCGTTTTGTCTATGTTCCGTGTAGGTCTGAGAGAGAAAACAGATATTGCGCTGACATCCTCTTAAGAGAAAGTATTCCGACTTCACGGCCATAAACCGCAGACGGGAAAAAAAATTCGTTTTCATATATTCAGATAAATAATATAATGACGTGAACTGTCGAACTACCGCCGATCGTCGATTTCTGGATTTGGCATCGACGAGTGAGTACTTACCTGCGACAGTGCCACTCATCAGCATTATCATTGATTATAATAAATAAATTAATTTATAAATTTTCCGCGGTACCTAAACATAGTTTTCGAGAGCAAAAAAAATCTCGTCTTTCATAAAAAAAAACCCTTCTCGTCAGCCCGTCGATTCTTGGCCGTTCAAGGGTTTAATTAAAAATAAAAACACCGGCAAATTGCGAACGACATCATCGTTGTAGGCACCGAGTGAAGAGCGCCAATGCTGTACTTCACGTTCCAATTTCGCGAAACGTAGTCGTTCCGACATGCTCAAATCGAATTTCAGCCAGCAGCATATTATATTAATAAGAATAAACGAACGTTTCGCCCAAAGTCCAGACGACCGATATACGATTATAAATTATGATATCGTCATTGTTGTGATATATTTTTAAACAGAGTGATTATTTTTAATCGTGGCTATAAAACGAGAAAAAAATGAACATATAAATTAGAATATAGATAATATTTTTATAGATTCACTGTCCTATCAGAAAATATGCCGATAAAGAAAATCGTAACACTTTTATTGCCCTAAAACGTGATGACGGTTTCGAAAAAAAAGGTCATTAAGTGGGTACCGCTCACTGTACAGTGGGTCTCAAATAAGGTCAGTGTTATGAATTTATTAAATTTGAATTCAATGACATGAAATCATTGTATACGCAAAACGATTCTAAGCGAAGACGGTCTGACAGCCTGCATAACTAAGTGTAATCTATGATATTATTGCTATTAAAATAATTCATTTTACTATTAATAATACAGTAGATCGAATTAATTTTGCAGAAAACATTGTATTAGAAAATTTAATTTAATGTATAAAATATAATAATGTACTTTAAAAGTTTCAAACACCCACGACAAATATTTTTAAATTACAACGAAATAACTAACATCGTTATTTTTCATTTAAACATCTAATTTCGTCCAAATTTGAACTTTAAATGCTTATAAAAAAAAGTGTGCATTTATATTTTAAATATTTTTAAAACTACATTTAGAAAAATTACAGAAAACCTTGTTTTAAGTTTTCAATCCTTAACTATAAAAATTGAATATTTTATACATTTTTAACTACAAAACAATTTACAAATGTTCGACGATGAATTTTGGTCAAAATTTAAAGTTTAAATGCTTATAAAAAAAATTTTTGCCTATATATTTTTATTATTTTTGATCTGCTATTTAAACAATTTTTGAGGATTCTTGTATTATATTTTCTAAAAATTTAACGCAACGAAATTTTAAATAGAAAAATGTTTATAAATTTCCTAATTAAAAAAAAAATGCAAATTTTCGTAATTTTTACATATTTTATGGAACTTTTAACTTTTAATGCTTATAAAATCTATTAAAGACTTACGCTCAACTTTTTTTTAAATTTTTAATTACAAAAATTTATAAAGAATAGTGTATTACATTTTCTAGTTTTTAAACTGATTAAAAAAGTTTTTATTGATGATAAGAAAAAAAAAGAGAGAAAATCAATATGCCTACAAATAGCTCAAAAAAGTCAAAATATACTCAAAATTTAATTGTGTATAGAAAATGCTTATATGAATATTTAGTGAAAATATCATGTGTCTATAGTATTTTTTTTTTTTTTTGATTTACATCAATAAAAACAAAATTGATTTTATCAAAAACCAGTTTTAAGTAAAAATGGCGATTTTTCCTTAATTTTTTTTTTTGTTTTTCCTAATACCTTTAATAAATATTGAGAATTTTCAAAAATGGTCTTTTAAGAGTACCAACTTGATTCATTTCCTCACTATAAAATATACTGATAAAGAAAATCGAAGAATCATATCGACTACTTACCGTGTATTCAGACAAAAAAACAATTTTCACTGAGCTCCTTTTGTTCTTCAGCATGCCAAACTCCTTATCATTGTTGATGATATGAAAATCTTCTACCATGTCAAATCCATCTCTGACTATTATCTTCTTCAAAACAATCTACAGCGCTTTGTAAAATGGGGTGAATCTGTGGGTCTCGATCTTAATATTTCATAGTGCTCAGTTATAAATTCTGTTGTAATAATGTTTTATTCAAGCATACTTACTCCATTAATAATGCCCCTTTAATTTTTTCTAATAATTCAATAAAAGATTTAGGATTCACTTTTACGCGTAACTTATAGCTCAATGTACATATCCGAACTAATTTATGAAGAACATTGTATTAACTTTTCAAGTTTTTTGACCGATTGCAAAAAAATTTATTGATAATATTAAAAAAAAGTAAAAAAAACCCAAAAATTGATTATACCTATAATTAGCTAAAAAAAAGTCAAAATATATTGAAAATTTAAATGTGTATAGAATTTGCTTATATAAATATTTTGTGAAAATTGTATGTATCTACGATCATTATTTCTTTTGTTATATAAAAATAAAAATTGATTTTGTCAAAATCTTATTTCGCAAAAAATTCTCGTTTTTTCTTATTTTTTTTTTTATGTTTCCCAGCGCGTTTAAAAATTATTAAGAAATTTTTAATTTTTTAAACTATTTTTACCCCTCCCCCCTCCTTCTCCCTCTACACCAAAGTACCAAATAGATTCACTTTCCTACCTGATAAAATCCTGATGAAGGAAATCTGAGTACTTTTACTTAAAAATAATTTAGTAGATATTCTGAAATAAAAAACAAAGACAATTTATTTTTAAATTATTTAAAATACACTTATCATGAAGTGTTGGAGAATTATAATTTTAGAAACCAAAAAAGCATTTAAATACACGTATTCAAAATCCGAATACTTGACAGACTGATTGTTGATGATAAATTAGATGTATTTGAACTGTTTTTAGGACTTTTCGAAACAGGATTAACCAATTATATGACTTTGTTTACCTTGGTCACTGATGTTCCAACTCAATTCAAATCGTATGCCGTTCATACCGCAATAACAGACTGTTGTGGTCGGTGTTATGAAAGTTCTGCAAATTTATGTGGCCATCGTATCACTATATATTATTCAGAACGGATAATCTTAATGCACTTCTTTTTTTTTTAAGTTGGGGGGTGCTTTTCACCTTAAACACCCAACGATTTTTTTTTTAATTTTGGTGCCTATATTATCGTTTCTAGAAGCTATAATTCTTTTGTTAAAAATGTCTACATACAGTTGCATTTATTTTTTGAATTTTCACAACGAAAAGCAAAATCGATGTTATCGAAAACCGCTGATGCTCAAATAACGCGGTTTTGTTTTAGTTTATCCCCACTGATATTAATAAAGTAAGTGGATACTTACCTACTATTGGGAATGATCTGCGACTTTTGATCTGTCCCGAAACATCGACTAAATCGAATTTACCGTCAGAAATGCCACCCTCGACGTTCTTTCTGCTGCTCCAAAAAGTGTCGTCGGACGTAAAAAAAAAATAACACACACACACACATACACCATAATATAAGATTGCAAAACCAATTAAACTATTCCGTTCAGAATCTCAAATTTCTACTACACAAATTTTGCACTGGTACGGCAGTACCATATAATGTATCGGTATGTGTGTAATCATAGACGGAGATCGTGGGGGGAGGATTATGGGGGCTTATCCCCTCCAATATTCTATACGCCCCCCCAAAACAGAGAACTTTTAAATTGTGTGGGATCGAAGCCCTCCCACTCAACATTGATGTTGAAAATATTAGCCCACCAAAAATTTTACTTGATTTCCGCTTATGTGTGTAATATATCGGGTGATCCATTTAATGTAAGATGCTCGATATTTTTTTACATTATTATAACTCGTTCAACATTTTTCTAAAAAAAATTATTATTTTTTAATATTTATTATCGTTATCATTTTTAAACTTTTTTAACGAAAATATAGGTATGTTTAACAATCTCTCTTTTTAAGTACTTCGATATAAAAATCGAATTTTGGTCCATTTGTATTATAAGTAATAGGACACGTATGTAAATACTTAATTTTAATGAATGAAGATTTCATAATCAATTCTGATTAAAAATGAGATAATAAAATAAAAGGGTTTTTGTTGTTACATATGTTTGCATATTTTGAAGTAAATGCATTTTCTTAGATATTTTACGAATAAGTACCATTTTGTAGATATTTTTATATTAATCTGTTCACAAACTTACTAACAATAATCATAATTCTTTGAGAAATATATTCGATCTGTCGTAAATGTATCGTAAAAAAATTAAAATGTTGTATTTATACGGCAAACACGAGTCCACAAGCCCGTTAAGATAACATTTTATTCGATATATCCGATCGTGTTAATTTATAAATACATAGTATATATTTACGACAAATAAAATAATAATAAATATTACAGATTTTCATCAAATATAAATACGATTTTTTACATTATTATTTTCAAAAACTCTAAATAATATTCAATAAAATGTATTTCATTACAATACGCAAAAATATGATTTAATCGATTTAAAAATATACAAAAATGTATAAAGTAAAAACTACTGTTCGGTTTAATTTAGTATGGGCCAAATCGTGAGCATGACTGTAAACTGACAACCAATATATTTAGATTGAAGGAAAAAAATATGCTAATGCATAGAAATCTTATAACCAAAATCGTCCGAAATTTGATTTTTAAAAACCAAAACACACGGAGTAATGCTCTGTTTTTGGAAAATGAAATCAAAAATATAAAATGTTATTTCGTTCAAATGACGAGTAAAAACATTAAAAAAAAAAAAAAATAGTAAAAACATAACTTTTTTTTAAAAAAACGACTTGAAATTATGTAAAAGAAATATTTTCAAAAAAAAGCGTTAGGGTTTCTGTAATACAACGAGCGTCTAACGTTAAGGTCCCCGGTGCCGGATATTTATTAAGGAACAAATAATTGGCAACATTATTCACATGCCTAATATTGTTTCGGCGTCGCACGATCTTGCGAATGCGCACTACAGTGTTTATGGTTAGTGTGAGAGAATACCTCTACTATCCGCAATATGAACGACGCGAACGCACACGCAATTATATGATGTACCTACACACAACTAACAAAATATAACGAATTATTAGTTGCCCATCTCTGCAGACGTAAACGACTTCGAGTTGAATATTTTCAGATAATTGACTCTTTTCAATTGATAAACAACAATATTCTACAGCCCGCGTTGAATTCAGATTTTTTTTTATTTGATTTTAAATAACGATATAAAGTAATTTGTTAAAAAAAAAACCTTAAAATTGACTTTTTTTAAAAGATTTATTTAAAAGTTTCTATCAGTTGAAAAAAAAATCAAATTCGATTGATTATGCGAGTCGGGATCATTATTCCCGTAAAGCGCGTTTTTGAAGACAAAATGGCATTAGCACAGGGCGCCTTAAGCGGATCTGTATTTAGCAATACCGTAGGTATACACGTTAAGTATACCGTTATTCATTTATTCGTTCATAAATAATTGCACACCGTTGTATGTCGTATGTTGTATATATAGAATATTTTATAATATTGTAACGTCTTAAGTTTTAAATTTGAACAAAAGTAATAACTATTGTAAATCGATAAATATTGTGACATTGTTTATTATAAATTCGTATCTTGTTCACGTGACAATAATTTCAAAACAATGAAATAACAAAATTAAATTATGATACATAATTATATATATATATATAGTGACAGCTGATTTGTGGAGGCTGTTGGTATATATTGGCAGATAGTTGTAAAACATGCAATTATATAGTATATCGTCTAAAACCGTATAGGTACACAGTACAATTATTTTCACAGAAATAATAGTACAGTGATTATAGGTTTTTAACTTTGACAGCCGTAGGTAACTATGTGAAATACACACCGATACCGGCATAATATATGCAATACTTATATTTCAAATTATATCTATGGATTTTAAAACCACATAATGGTAGTGGCAAGTCGTTTGTTTAATAGTTGATATTTTATGTTTTATATGGGTTGTATTGACACACGTGTATATAATATTAAAATTGATATTGAAAAAAAATAACATTTCATTTGTCCAAAATAAACATTATATATTTTAATATTTTATAGTGTATCAATTCATATTTTGTTTCCAACCTACGATTATCGTGATTATCGTAAAATTATATTTTAGTATTTATATTCATCTATATAATTGTACGTGTACTTACTACAACAGGTGTCCACCACAAACACTATAAATACTAGGTTTCTATCAAAAATATATCAGCCTTTCCCTTTTCCGCCAAAATTTTCCATTTTATTTAAAGTGAACTATATATATATTTAATATTTTTTAAATATAGTAAGAACACGTTGGTATATATAATAAATAATTTTAATAAGCAAAATATAAAAAGGCGCCTATATAATAAAGGTATTTTAATGGGTAGGTTTATATCTTATTCTACATTAAATGCTAGGTAATCACAATCCTGACCATTTCATATAGATAGTATCTAATACTTGAGGTATACGTCTTATAACATTAGTAGGTGTAATCGATGTATTAACATTAAAATATCATTAAATTCATTATAAAAAACAAAATATATAATTTTAATATCGGTCTATTGTCGTCTAATATACGCATATTATTATAATAATATATTATTTGTACACAAGGAATACATTATTATCTATTATTAAATTATTTACTAATAGGTCGTAGGTATCAATTGTTACAGTTAACGCATTATTATTAAAAAAAAAAAAAAAAAAACTTGGCACGCAAAATAAATTTACTGTATAGATAACTTAATACCTATCACACGATATAAGATGAGTGGATTATGTATGTAGTGCGGGTAAAATATTAAATAAGTCAAATTCAACTCTATAGCATGCTGCATTTGCATTTCAATTTTTCACAGAATAGTGAAAATTGTTTACGGAACAAAAATAAAACACAAACGTGTAATATTGCCTAAACGGCTGAACCACTACAGTGTGCAATAAGAAGGAATTTACTAAGATGCATTTTTACAAAATAATGTTTTTATCGTAACTAGGTATTCAGTCAGTGGCGACCTACTCGTATGGTTATTTGTCCAATATTTCAGGGGAAAAAAATTACAAATCATTAAAAAAATCAGTGTATGAAGAAAAATAAAAAATTGTTAAAACTTTATAACAATGGTTGTACTTATTAATAGGTATATTTTGATGAGATTATGTTATAAATTTCCATAAAACATTAAAGCTAAAACAACATTTTATATGGCACATTATAATTTCGTATAGTGCATATGACACGTAAAATATTATTATTTTCAGTAATCTTATAAGATTATAATGAGAAGGCAATCCTTTTTTTTTATTGATAAAAATATTTATAACCTATTAACTAAAACAGAAATAGTAACTGCATATTTAACGATGTAGAAGAATATTCACACAAATGGCTTGAAGAGAAAGCTGTTCACTAACGGCACCTCAGAAAAGGCCATCTTCATAATACATTTATTGAAAAAATATGTTCAAGACAGGGGCGGATTCGAAAGTTTTCCCGATGGGCTGCATATTCAAATAACTATTTTAAATTAATATTACGTTTTCATTGCAAAAAAATGAATAACAAAAAATTGTGTGATACGCACTGAAATTATTATTTAAGATTTTTTTTTTTTTTTTTAATGTGGTTCATTTTGTAAAATGTATCAAAACTAGACTTTGTAGTAGGTAAGTAATTTAAATGAAAGTAAACTAGAAGCTTTTATGTTAATGACAATAAAAATAGATGCTCTAAACGAAGTAGTCAATGATAAAATTATTAAAATACTTAAGTCTAAAAGCACATTCTTATTGAATAAGCTTTATTCTTAAATACAAAAAAAAAAAAAAAAATTAACATAAACAATTTGAATAATTCACTTTTATTTTGTTATAGGTACTTAATGTGTAAATATGTTGTCATGAGCTGCTAAAATAAATAATTTTTCTTTTGATGTAGGTACTAATAACGTTTATAAAATGCGCATCTCTTACAAATGCGAAAAAAAATATTTGTAATTATGTCAAAACAATAATAATAATAAATGTTGGCTAAAATTCGACATTTGGTAAATTAGTACGTGGGCCGGTACTTTCATATTTTCCCGGGCCAAAATCTCTCTCCAATTCGCCCTTGGTTCAAGGCCCCATGTCATCCTAATTGTACTTAAATGGAGGGACCCTTTTTTATTTAGCCGACTAAATAATGTGTGCCCAAGCCGCATGTTGTAGTATATTATAATAAAGTAACTATAAGTAATAATACTGAAATAAACTTGAAAGCTGCACAATCACTGCGTGGCCCAGGCGGCAATTAAAACAATTTATTAAAACGAATTAATTTATTTTTTTACCGAGTTAGAGTACCTATGGATAGGCCATAGGTGACGTAGGTATCTAGTCAATGTTTTTTCTATATTAACTTTCAAATTTTAATATGTTGTCTGTTTATTATTAACTTATAACTTCAGTTCTTAACATTGACTTAACTTAACTATACTTCAAAGTAATTGCGTGTTTATTATAACTAGGACTAGCTACTTTTAGGAGTTTGCATGTTTTTAATAATCATTCAAAACATAGCTAAATAATATAGAAATTTGTTTCATAACAATAAGAGTTTATATTTAAAATTTACATATTTGACCATTCTTGATGTAAAAGATTAAGTTTTATAAATATTTTATAAAAAAAAAATCATAGTTTCAAATAGATTTCCTGGATCTCAGGTATTATTTTGATGGTTTTATGTGAATGAAATTAGTGTTTGTGTTATCCTCGTCGATCATTTGCATTGTTTCTTATTGGTACATCGCATACGTGATTCTCGATAAATAAAAAACAATTATATAATACAAATTATAATTATCTAAATAGTAAAATAAAAATTTTATATTTTAAATTTATAAATTTTATTGAATGCTATGAATTTTTTTTTTTAATGAACATCTTAATAGGTAGCATATTTAGTGACTCTTTAATGCATCCAGATTTTAAGATTTTTTAGGGCATGAAGTCCCTAGGCCTAGTTATAACCTATTTGTACTCACCTTTGTTTTTGATATTTAAAACTACGTATCGAAAAATGGCCGTATTGAATTTATCATGCATTTTACCCGTACACTGACCATATAAATATAACATATTATTTATCACAATATTGTAAAGTAATTTTAACTTTTGAAAATATATTTTCCAAAGATATTTTCAATTACCTATACATAAATGTTTAGCGTACCCACCTATAATATGTTTTATTTAATAAAATGTCGGGTAAAAATATTAATTTACATACTTTCTGCGTCCCAAAGTTATTAAATGGTGTTATATTAATATTCTCGAATAATGGATGTGTAACACAATTTTATTAACAGTAATAGTAAGTATTATTGGGGGTGATGAATTGCATTCAACTCTCTCTCTCTCTAGAGACATGATATTATTAATATTTTCCGTGAATGTATAATAGTGTACGAGTACATTTGCTGTTATCGAATCTCTTTCACTTTAAGTTCTTCACCGAACAACAATTACATACAAGTACCTAACAAATGAAAGCTTTTTAACAAAAAAAAAAAAATATATATTCCCCATAAATATTGATTTTAATTTTAATTTTTAACGCAATAGGTACTTTTTGGTTTTCGGTATTGTAACCTGTCGCGAGTGATGTGATGAGTTGGTACCTTATGCAGTGCTAGAATTGAGAAATAATTAGAAGAGAGATGCAAAAGTGTAAAAAAAAATCTCCATACATGATGATTTAAATGTCGTATTGATAAGAATATATAATTAGAAGGGGTACGCATAAATAATTTCTAAAAAGAAGAGACGGACTCCATCCCCCCGCATCCCCCTCAATTCAAGCACTGACATAACTATAATGCAAACAATTAAATTGTAATATTGGGAATTATTGAGATAGTACCTAACTATACTTTCAAGGTGGCTATTTTAAACACTAATTTTTTCGAAAAGTATTAACGTTCAAAGAATTTTATTTTTACACTAAATTTGAACTTTAAAGTGATTATAAACAAATATTTTTAAAAATAAAATAGATTCTTTACAATTTTAATTTTTATCATCGCTTTAAGTTATTTTATTTCCGAATGACGCCATACATTTTTAATGTCAAACTCCAAAGGTGGACTATTTTTTTGAAAATATCAGTACTTACATAAAAATCGAATTTCGACCGATTATTTATACGGTTATAATATTTATCTAACTACCTACTCGTTTCAAAACAATAACCCGATTAAAAATACTATTCAATAAAACGAGTGTTTACTTACATTTTAAAAAATCGCCTTGTAAATTTGTATTTATTTATTCGTGTGGCGCATTTTGAATATAAATACATAATATTATATACCTACATACTAAAACCTAAGTCTTAGGTTTGTACGATTTGTGTATAATATTTATAATAAATATTATACGTTTCGAGTTACTTTCTATGTTGTACGTATTATTTTACTCTTTATTCAATTAGTACAACGACGGCAGGTATATAATAGTCCAGTTACACAGAAAATTAAATGTCCACTTTTCACCATTTTATATTATTATTTTTTGATATAATATATATGAAAGAAAATTATATTACCATAGGTTGCCATTACATTACCAGTAAGCACAATGTATATTAGGTGCAAGCGTACACAAAATAGTAATATATGGCGATATTTTCTGTTTGCTCGTTACTCATTACTCATATCAATGATAAACTTACAACGAATTTATGTTTTGTATCTCATAACAATAATCGATCGTGATAATTAAAAATTCACATCATCGTTATATTATAATATAGTAATAATAATATTGTTAATTGATAACTGATTTATACCAATACCTATTCAATAAATTAGATAGTTAAAACAGATAGATACTGTAATCAGTGACACCCAACCCTATTACTAGGAGCAACAGTCACTACACATTGAAAATATTGAGAATAAGGGGAGAAGAATATTAAAAAATATATATTTAATAATTGTAAGTTGTTATAAGTAACATATACTTATAGAGGTTACTTTTTGGCCATTTTAATGATTAAATTCAGTCACCTAGACACTTCTTTATAAATAGCTTTAATCACTTGATACCTAAATATCTTCGAATATTGACAATTAATATAAAAACCCATTCAATTTTGAGTTTTAGAGAGGGTGGGTGGACACAATTATGTCTTGTTACACCTGAAAAATTTGACTTTGGCGCCATTGAGTCTGTAATACAGGTATTTAATATATCATTAAATAATGCGAGTGAAGCGTACAAACTGTGCCTATGTTATGAGGATTTATCATATTTTAAGTATAAGTTTGGAGGGGGGAGGGGAATATAGCAAGCGACGCAATAATTGTACACTAATAAAATCTATTAAATAGCTGAATGTGTGGCCAAGAGTAGCCACCACGACCTTATGACGTGTGTAATGGTCAGATTTTTTATAATACACGATATAATAATATATTTATATATAGGTATCTTAGGTATCTGTATTCTTTATTTCTACATATTGTGTGTTGGTATATTAGGTAAACAATAATAATAATAATAATATCAAATGTATAAACAAACGGCGATCGGGTGACAAGGATATGCGCAGATCTGCACAATAGGTATAAATCGTGACGATCGATGGAAACGTGCGGTTTTTAATAAAAATTGGAATTTCTCGACAGTCTACAAAAATCGCTCACAACGTAATAATACGTAACATTATCATTGTTATTAAATCGCGGGAATGTTATATTGAAAGTCCCTCGACGAAAACCGTCACACCGACGGACCGCCCTTACACATTACAATAATATTACATAAGTACTGTTGCAGGTATGCACTATAATATTATAATAACATATAATACATTTTACACGTCTGCGGATGTCGATTCGACGCCGTTCATCCGGAACGAGACGGCCACGCGACTCCGTCCATCTTGATCGAAGTCCACAGTCTCGGTCTCCTCGCGGGGCACGGCATGGTACACTGAAAAATATTCACACGGTTTAAAGGGGAGAGAATAGAGTAAGAGTTTTTAAAACGAAACAAAAAAAAACCATCATCGGCACACTTATACGTTTTGGTCCCGCCTATTTGCATAATATATACAAAATATGTAAACCATACACAGGCGCATGCTCTAGGAGGCGGTGTTGGCTGCACCGCTAGTCAAACTTTTATTCGAAAATTCGTTCGTTCAATTTGAAAACATAAATGGTAAGAATTTATACAACATATTCGCGTTATTGAATGACAACTTATAGTTGCGTCCCGCGGTAAAAATGTCTTCTGCATTACGGTCCGAGGTTTTTTTTTGGGTACATACTAAATTAACATTTTTGAAATATAAAATTATAAAACTTAATTTTCCTATCCATTTTTGTACAAACTTAGGACTGACTGTGACACCAGTAGTCGGTACTGCAGACAGGTTAAAAATGAGGTTATATTTTTAAAATTGTATTATAGGTCCGCAGTGGTTCTTAAAGGGAGTGACATGCCACTCAAGGGTGACATAAACCTATCATAGGGGTGACATAAAATATCCACGAAAAAAAGAAAAAAGAATAAGATAATTATTTATTGATTTAATATACTCATAAATATTAAAACAAAAATACGTCAAAGACTCATAAAAATCACTCTAGAAGACGATATGCGAGTCTTTCTACCATCAACCCTAAATTTCTCCGAATTTGTAAAAGCCATCAGAGCTAAATTTCCCATAATTTTATAAAATTCATTATTATTTTTCAATATACCTTTTTTTTTCAGTTTATCGATGAAAAATATATAGTGGCTAAGGGTGACATGAAACAAAAAAGCTTAAGAACCACTGTAGAATTGGTTAGGTTAGGTTAAATTCAAGTTCGTCAATTTGGTTTTCTTCTAACGTTTCATAGTAGTTTTAATAAATGCTTCTTTTTCTATTTTATTTATTCCACGATTATTTGTGAGTACTTCTTAGTTTTATACAGGTATTTTTTGTATATTTTTCAGAACGTCGATGAACACAAAGATATTACAATTAACTATTAAGGTATGAATGTATTATTACCTATTATGAATTAAATTTTTTTTCTAAATTATAAAATATATTTTAAAACCTTTTGGCTCTTGACATCCTTGTTTTTATCCATGTGGCTTGTGAACATATTAATGTTGACTGTCCCTGTGATAAACATTTTTCAAATCTTAAGCAGAATATCGTTTGGAGGAGTATTTTGATCTATAAAATTTAAATTTTGGGCAGGAAGTGTATTGGTTATAATTATTTAAAGTTTATATAGGTATGAACGAAGTAGTAGACCAACATTTTACTGGGAAATTACAACTATACCACTCCAACCCGCTCATCAAACTTTGAATAGTTATAACTCATAAACTAATTGTACAAAATTCGATTTTTATACAATGTCGAAGTATTCAAAAAAAATATTATGCTTTGAAATAATGAATTAAATGTGCACGATACCGCCAAAAAAAGTGAAAAATGATAACGATAAAAAATAGTACGAAAAAAAGGAATATTATTTATAAATATATTTTCAAAAATGTAAAAAGTTTTTTAAATCATTACGTTTAATGTTTTATGTTAAATGGATAGACCGGTTTTTGCGCACGTCGAATCCTGATCGAATCGAGGTTGATAACAATGACTAGGGTATGGTTATAACTAGAGCTGGGAATGTAATAAACCGAAAAAACCCAAAAAAATTCCTTAAAAATTTAAAAATAATGCATTTTAAAATGCCTTTATTATTTTTGTTTTAAACAAGTTTTGAATCAAGCATTTTTTAAAATTAAATTTAATAAAAATGTTTGTAGTAAGTACTGCATGATTACAAACCTTCTACGTGGACTTTTAATATGGAAAAAGAATTATTTTCATTTGATTTTTCGTCGCCACTCATAATTTCGATTTGTACGTCGTCGTACGGACACATTCGAAAAGTTTCGATTAGTTGAAATCCTTGTTAGAAAACACGTTACAAAATTAATTTTTTAAGTAAAAATCTTAAAATAAAATTTTAAAAAAGAAGAAATATAGTATTAAATGTTCTAAAAACCCAAAAATGCTTTAAAAAATGTCCTTAGAGTGGAAAATTGTCGAAAAATGCAAAATTAAAACTTCTTATTACGATTAAAAAATACACATAACATATATAGATACGTCATAAATGCGTGACTAGTTTTGGAAAACAATGCAAATATCATCGAAATCCATATGCCATCATAGTTTATTATAACATAGTAACGCGATGCCAATCAAAATATTTATCCATAATGGTTGTAGTTTCCATTTAAAAAATTTTTTTTTTTATGAAACTAAGAGAATAATAATATTTGTCTTCTTTCGTAAATATCTATCTCTACCTATAGCGTAGCATTACGCGGTTTGCCTCACTTGTACCTCATCGCTCACCTACCTATAGTGCCCAAGTCGAATCCCTGCGTTAAAAACATGGTCGTGTCGTGTATTGGACTGTTATAAACGGGGCCTGCAAACGTAATATCCAGCTATATGGCGAAAAACGATTGCAATTTGTATACGTAATTAAAACGGAAAACGACGAACAAAAATAATTAAATACCACAAAAGAAAACGGAACGATTAACAAAATATATAATACATCATTAAACAAGACATAACGCAAAACGTAACAATTTAAAATGTATAATATTTCGTGGAAATATTTATTCCACGCGATTTATTTATTTATCGCAGGTACCAGTCAATCCAAGAATTTATAATATTCCGTATGCGGGCCACCCCCGCATTATATAATATTATTTTTAACGACAAACGCGAAAATCGTAAAACGATATTTTTCAAATACAAGCCCTGCATTAAACAAAACGTAATATATAGAATATCGTTGAACGAAAAATAACGCAGACAAAAATGTCACCAAACACAGAAGCGGTTACGGTAAATTGTGTTCCGATGCATTTCGCCGCTGCCGCCAGGGGCTAATTAAGGGAGTGATGAGGGAACAGATTCACCATAGAGCTTTTGATATTTGATAAAATAGTATTACTAATTACTACTGCACTTAGAAATATAGAAAAAATTAAGTATTTTTTGTGTTAAAAAATGTCTTTTCTCCCCCCCCCCCCACCAAGACAAGCTACCGATGCAGTAACGAAATAATTTAAAATCCTTATTTAATTGTAAGTTATAATATTTGTTTCGTAGAAATATTTGTTACACGTAATTAATTTTATTCTATTCCGTATCCCGGCAATATAAGATATTATTTTTAATGATTAAGGCACCCGGTGCCAAAACCATTTTGTCTTCAAAAACACACTTTACAGGAAATGATCCTGACACGTAGAATCAATCAAATTTGATTTTTTTTTTTAATTGATAGAGGGAAATATTCTACAGGCCGCATCGATCTTAGTTTTATTATCTTTTAATCTCAAACTTTTAAATGAGTCTTAAAAAAAAGACAATCTTAAGCTTATTTTAGAAATTATTTTAAATCAAATAAAAAATCTGAGTTCAATGCGGGCTGTAGAATATTGTCGTTTATCAATTAAAAAGAAAAAATTATCTGAAAACATTCAATTGACAATGAGTTGTCCATGTTCCCGCGAAGTTATTTACATCTGTCGAAATGAGCAACTGATAATTCGTTATTAATTGTTAATTCTATTGAATACACCTGCGTGTGTATTCGCGTCGTTCATATGCGGTACTAGAGGGACTCTCTCACACTGATAACCATTTACACTCAAACACATTCACAAAATGGCGTGACGCCGAAACAGCATGTGGAATGGGTCGCCAGTGATTTGCTCCTTAATAAATAGCCGGCACCGGAGGCTCGCAAAAGTTGCGTAATGTTTTAATGCTAAATAACGATAAACGCAAAATAACGTAAAACAAAATTGTTTTTCAAATGCAAACTCTGGATTTAAACAGTAATCAGCATAAATGGATTTTCGGCCATTTCCTGTTTTTTTCTCATAATCTAAATCATCTATTCTGTACGAGAACGAGATTATCGATAATCCGTGTCGAATGGTAAACGATACTCGAGTCCAGGGCTTACAAACGCTATAGTATTGTTATGATTATAACGTTGCATACGACAAAAAAATATTGAAATTTGTAAACGAACTTAAAACGGAATACGGTAAACAAAAATAATTAACAAAATGATATAATATATCATTAAACAAAACATAACGCAAAACGTAATTTATAGAATATCATTAAATAAAAAATGAAACAAAATGAAATAATTTAAAATCCATTTACTTAAAACTTATAATAATGGCTTCGTAGAATTATTTATTCCACGTGATTTAGTAATTAATCTTAATGATCAATTCAAGAATTTCTTATTTTCCGTATCCGGCCAATTCCCGAAATCAGATATTATTTTTAAGGATAAACAATAAACGTAAAAGGTGTATAACGTTTTTAATTCTAAATAACGATAAACACAAAAATTGTAGAACGTTTGAATTGTAAATAACATAAAACGAAATTTTGATTATAAATGCAAGCATTGCTTAAGTAATAAGAGGGCAATGTGCCATGATAATAGGTACCTAACTAGGTAGCTTGTCTAAATCGATTTAATTTTAAAACTAAGTAAGTAAAAAAATCATCTGAAAACCGAAAAAAAAAATTATTTAAGTATATACTATCTAAAATTCTAAACAATAAAAACTAAAAACGAACATATACATATTCATGATCACTAACCAGTAAAAAACCATGTGGGATATAATTTAAAATTTTTGTTTATAGATACTTCCTAAAATTAAAAATAAAGACTGCCTATAACGACTTTAAGTAATAAGCGTATAGATATTTTAATAAAGCATAAATATTTGGTTAGTTTAGTTACTTTTGTGATTATTAAGGTACTAGTCGTTGATTCCATAGTAACAAGCAATAACTAATAACCAATTTGTCACTTACCTTCAATACAAAACATATATAAATTATAAATAATATATTATTCATTGATATAGTTTATATGTAAATGGCAATAATAAATAAACGTTATTCATATTTTGTTTAAAATCATCTTTAAAAATAAATATATACCTAGTACCTACCTATCGATGTATTAATTAAGTAACCATTTATAGCATTAGAAATTAAATTTGAATTAACTTACTGGCAAACAATGCAAATTCAAAGAAAATGAATGTACCAATTTGGTCATTTGTGAAATACCTTCATACAAATACACTGTTATTAATAATTGGTGCATATTTCACAATAACTTTTAGAGTATTTTGACATTGACATAGTACTTTTGATTGAAATTAAAAAAAAAATTACAATTTATAATATTGAAAACTGAATTTAAAACTATTTGGAATACCAAAATAAAAATAAACAAAAGTCATACTACTAAGTTTTATTTAATTTTCTAGAATTGATACATTGGCGTCAGTCATATTTCGTTATATGGGTATCTACATTTCTACTCAAATACTAAAACAAACACTAAAATCTAACTACAGTAACACAGTCATCATACTATCTATTATCTAATATAATTTTTAAGTAGTAACCCAATAAAATATTTTTAACACCCAATAGTAATATGGGTGATAAATAACATCAGCTATCATAAAATGTTGAAACATACTAAGCCATTTAGTAATATAAAAATATTTATCATGCTTATAGTATATAAAATAAGATATTTTCTTCAATACATATTTAGTCAATAAATTTGTCGTGATGCATAAAAAAATAGTTTCAGTCCATGCCATTTAAACTGAAATGAAAAACATAAAATAAACAATAATAATAGTAATGTAAATACATTTATTAATAATATCCTTATATAATAATTAGTTTTTAGAGAAATTCATAGTGCGAAATATAAGAATATTTATAAATATAAGGAGCTTTAGTTCAAGCACTTTTTGTTTTCGTTTTATTTTACAAAACAAAATTACAAAATAAACTTACTTTCTCTAACTCTCAGTATGTAAAATTAATTAGTACAATAATAATTTAGTGAATTAACAAAAATAACAATAAATTTTTATTACCGATATTGTGTTATATTTATATTATATTGAATACTCACTTAAAATAAACATTTATAGTCATTATTTTAAAAATAGGATATCTTTAGAATTTATTTTTGAAATGGAAGTTATTTATGTTTATAAAGAATAAATACAAAACTAATTCAAAAATTATTTAAAAATATAATAATTACTAAATTGAGTATTTTTTATACCTTATATAGATAATACAGTTTCTTTTTAATAATTATTAAACTTAAGATAAAAATATTAAAATTGTTAAAACTAGTGAACGTATTTATAATTATACATAATATTTTGTAATTATGAAATTTAAATGTATGGACCATTTTGTTTGAAGTAAATATTATTAAGAAAATTAAAAAAATATATATTTAAAAATTATTATTGAGTCTAAATTTGGTGTTTAATAATTTTATCAAATTGAAAGTTTTCTTTATAACTTTATTAGTTTTTTGATAATTTTATTTCATATTTAAAGATATTATGTTACATATCAATAAACCTTTTAATGCATTAATACTTAGATGAGTCAATTATTTGACTGTGTATTTTAAGTTTTTAACTACAAATAAAAATAATTAATTAAAATACTAATTATAAATAAAAATAATAAGCTTTCTAATCATTAAATATTAAACACAAATACTAACATAATAAATATTAGTTATTGACAATTTTTTTGTACGTACATTTTTGATAATTTCTGCCACAATAACAGATGAAATATTTTTTGTTCAACACAAAAAATATGATTGAAAGAGTTATCAGTAATACTGCAATAATTCCTAAAACAAAATCAAATAACTATTAACTGATAATTGAATATAAAATATTTGATGAAGTTGTTATGATTTAACACATTGAATGCTGACGTTAAAGCGCCGTCGACAAATTGTATTTGTTCTATTCAGCGGACGTCGACAACCTGTACAGTACTTTCTGACCTCTTTCAATAATATCAGCTTACAACAAGTTATTTGTGCTTGCGCGTCCACAAAGGTATGAGGTTGAAATTGTTTAATTTGTCATGGTTTGAGATTCCAGGTATTTTTGAATTATTGGTAGTTGATTTTTGTGATAAAGGTAAGATAACCATTGTTTCTGTTGCCACTTATTTATTTTCAGTTGTTCCGATATATTATGAAATATATTAATATTTAATAAATATATTACTATATAAATTATAAATTATTATAAATTTATTTTCATAAATAACAACACACTACAATCAAATATAATTTTCATCAACATACTATTTATCATAATGGTGGGTAGACGCAGAAATAAAAATTCAAACATTATTGACGTATAGTCGACACTTGCATCCGAGAAAAATGCTATTCTATGATTGACTACGCGTCGACAGTCATTTTTTTTTTAGTAAAAATGCAAAACATTGGTAAAAGTAATCACTGATATAAATAAAGTAGAGTAAAAAGAACCTTTTCAACAATAATAAATGTTCCACACAGGGGAGTAGCTCAGTTCAACCTATGCTGTAGTCAATGTGTTAATAAATATTGAAAGTTGAATCCTATTACATATCTATTTATAATCTTGAACATACTAACAAATAAATCACTTAGAAGTTTTAAGTTGTGTCCTATTTATGAAATCCATTTGTTGATTTTATCATTCTGTCAAATACAAGAAATCTAAACTACGTACCATTTTTTTTTTAATTGAATTTTTGTGTAGATATTGAGTATTTAAACATAATATTATTATATAGTAGGTATGTGTGGACAAATCTATATATATAAAAATAAGTGTATCTTTATATATATATATAAAAATAAGTGTACATTTTGAATAAATTTTATAGCTCAAGATCCACCAAACCGATTTCGATAAAAATTTTAGGGTATATTAAGATTGATATGTAGATGGTTTCTGTGAAGTTTGTACGCTGTGCGATATGTGGTGCCGGAGTTATGGCCTCTTAGGTTATTTTTCGCGCACGCGGTTTCGGCCAAAAATGTATAACAATTCATCAATCGAGAACGGCTGGGCCGATTTCGCTCAATTTTTTTTTCAATTGTTCGTAATTTCCAGGAAATAGATTTTACGAAAGAAAATTTTGGAAAAACCCAATCCCGGGAGGTGCTCAAACAGGGATTTTGAGATTTACGATGGAAATATTTGTTTATAAATGGTTACT
>JACXSJ010002796.1:0-36471 GCA_014851325.1 Pentalonia nigronervosa
CCGTGAGCAGTTGTGCGGCTCGACGCTGTGGCGCAGCGATCAATAGCGTCAAAGAGACCGTGCTGACAATCAACTAGTTCGATTTGATAGAAAGACACAAAATTCAAGAGATCGGCAATGCCAACTCAAGACTCTTTTTATCCAAGAGACTATAGGTCAAGGTTAATGTCAAACCTATAAAGCTACGTTGATGCTATATACCTATGTCGTTTGTATTTATATATCTATGGCATTTGTATTTATATATCTATGTCTTTATATATATGGCGTTTTTAATTTTTATATCTTTTTTTTTATTTATTTAATATTACAAAAATATATTAATAAAAATGTAATTATTTTTTATTACTTTAGATCTTATTCTATTGTTGACTTATATCAGTTTTAACATAAACAACAATATTGCGAACATAAATAACAAAATAGCACATTGTAAATAAATTTTTCTTGAAGTTGGAAATAAATTAAGTTATTTTGATATTTGTTTGCATACATCTATAAGAATTTAAAACAAAAATGCATAATATTATTTTTTAGGAAATACACATATAACATTCTAGTGGATTTATTTTCGTGATTTTAAACGGAGCTATGAATGTATTAATTTTACAATGATATGTGTTTTTTTAAAGATACAAAGGCACACTTTTTTATAAGCATTTAAAGATCAAATTATGACAAAATTCATCAAAATGATGAAAAATTTCCATGGTTAGATATTACTATATTATATAATATAATTATTGTGTTAACATTTAACTGCTCATTGCCCAATGGTGACAAGTATATTTATAAGCTTGAAAAGGGTTCGAAACAGAATTTTATATTTATTACCACGACTCATATGTAAAATTAATGTCTTTGATTTATTAAAGTCTTGGCAAATACTGCGCTCAGTTACTAATATGAACGCAAATATTACTAATCCAAACATTTTAATCCAAATCATACTCTGAAAAAAATTATAACTATCGTGATAATTTATACTTCGGGATTGGTAAATTTAGTGTATCCAAAATTTCATCAGTGGATGAGTTGCGTCCCACCAAAAAAGGTTCAAAAATGGTTATAGCTTATTTATAGCTTATTTAGAGTATTTTTAGGCAGCCTAGTTGCAAACCAATTTTTAATAGTACAAGTTATTTATTAGATACTATTGTAATACAGAATAAATTAATAATATGATTTTATTGTATACATTTGGTTATATTATATTACATTATCACATATTAAAATAAATACAATTATATGGCAGTAAAAGAAATGTTTTTTGCCACTATGTTCCGTACAAAAAAGTTTTGATGGATTTATCTAGAATGGGTTTTCGTTTTAGTCAATTACATAATTTTTTTGTCTTTTAAGTTGTGCAAGTTTATTTAAATCGTGATTATGTGAAGTTAGTTTAAAAATCATATTTATTTAGATCATCAAGCTTTAAAAAACGATTGAAATATTTATTTGTGTATCATATTATTGTAACACCTTCAACCTAAACTAACCGAATTTAGCCAGCCTCTTATATAAGAATATTAAAATATTGAAAAGTATAAAATGTATAAATGGTAAATGTGAATTGAAAAAAAATGATAATGCAAAATAATTTGCTCTGGTGTAGTGTTTTAAAAATTGTATTTTGCAACAACTCAGGAAACCGACCTGATGTTTGTTTTTCATTACAGTTTAGATTCAATTCCATTGCAATATTGGTTTTCTCTCTCTGTTTTTGGTACATAAGCAATAATAAACATTTGGTTTTCGTAGAACTAATCAACTGTTATTAGTTTTAATATTGAATTGAGTTGGAGTGGGTAAAACTTAGTTTTAAAAACATGTTTTATAAGTTAATTTGCTACAAAATATCTATTTCTCCGAAAATTTTGAGTAAAATTTAAATTATATTACAATTTAAAAATTCTCTAATGTCCCAGAGGAGAATATAGAAATTTCGTAAATAAGAATATGTAAACATTACAGTGTATCCTCATAATATTATATTATGAACTATTTAAGATTTTTCCACGTATATTATTTATAAGGCCAATCAACCTACAGCATTTCCATAATTTTGTAAGTCGTTTGTCAGAAACCATCGGTCCTTGAATCAGTTGCATGATGTCTACGAGTATGTATTTTAATAGGTATATTTTTTTAGTTTGACGTTGGTATTGGAAATTTCGTCTCAATATGTCTGAATCTAAATGTTTTAAATATTATGTGTACAAGACATAAAAAAGTGCATAAACGGAATAATTATATTAAAACTCACAAGCTCGTCACGCGCATAGTGGCTATTGGTCCGGTTTATAAGCCATTTATGCGACTGTAGTACAGACCGTGGACTACCCGTAAACTATATTTTTTAATTTTATAGACGCTAAACGAGCATTATTCCGTTGATCCAATAAAGATAGTGTAATTATTTATGTATGCCAATAATATTATTACTGTAGATATTTATTCTACTCGCCTGTCACGATTTGAGTTATAATAACTTTTGAGAATCACGAAAAAAAGAACACAAACTTATCAACATTGATTTACATCAGTACATAGCTTGTAGAAATATTTAATTTGCTAATGTCAAAAAAATATGCTCACAAGTATTTTAACTGTTGTAGTGATGTATGTTATTGTTTTTTGAATAATTTCACTTGTATTGTATGCATATAAAATATAATATAATTAAAAATAAGGATTATCAAGGTTGGTGAACCCACCGTGTATATTACCTATGTTATATGACAATAAAACTATTATAATTATTTATTTGTTTTTATTATTGATATTGTTGAATAAGAATTAAGGTAGAAGGTAGTATATATAATCTAGTATACAAAAAGTATATTTTTGAGATGTCCAGGCGCGTAAGGGTTTAATAAACTATTAAAAAAGCAAAATCTATAAGTATTGTAATTTACAATCAAAATAATTATCTATAATACGAAAATTAATAAAACAAATTGGTTAATTAAAACTTTTGATATTACATATAACATTAAATATAAGAAAAAATCCCTTATATTTATTTTATGTAAAATAAAAATCATAATAAAAAGTTTGTATATAGACATTGTCATGCCAGCCCAAATTACGGAGGTGCGGGATTATAAATATAATACTATGTATTCATACTAATATTTTTATTCGTATACAACTTATACAACTTTTAAAACCAAATATATATTATAAAAATACAATGATATAAATGATTCTTATTTACATAAAATAAATATAAGGGATTTTTTCATATGTTTAATGTTATACGTGATATCAAAAGTTAGTTTATCTTGTAGCATCATATGAAAAAAAAATAACTCAGTTTTTATCTTAGGAAAAATAAAATCATGTCAACAAATATATTTGTAATTTAAAGCAAAGAGAGGAAAGTAATTTTTTTTATTACGACCTAAATTTATGATTTTATTTATTTGAAATATTTTTAGATAAATATAAAAGTATTTCCAAATTCGTGGTTACGAATGGTTACGAATTAGTACTCAACCCTAGAAAAGATTTGAAATTTTTAAGTAGATTATTTCGAGGTGCGGGTGCTAGGGTAATGTTACACCAGCATCCGTTTCTGGAAAACGGTTTTTGCGGTAATGGATTTAGGTTACGAATTCCAAATTTGTGGTTACGAATGGTTATGAATTGGTTACTAAAGCATGGAACAAATTTCGAAAAAAAAATTTTAAGTTGTAGTGCCAAGGTAACGCACCTTTAACATGCCATTATTTACTTAAATGACCATATGGTAAGTTTTTGTATTTTACTCTGGAAAAGGTGAATTTATCGTAGATAATAATTTCTCTTTGGAATTTATAATCATACACGGCAGAGTTGACACAGTTTAAAAATGTATCGTCCATCTGAAAAATTCACAAATCTATCCAGTTTACTCTCTTATCTGCAGGAATGGGTATAAGTAAATAACTATAAGTTTTTCTATCATCAAGCAATACAATTCAATGCCAAATTGCCAAAATAAAACTCTTTCATACTGGCATCCAGAAATAAAATTTTTAAAAAATGTTCAGAATTTTAAAAATATATTCACTATCCGTTCAATTTGCAATAGTGTCCGGCTAGCTTGAAATTCTTCAAAGGTAAGTCTGACATTCCACCCACCCACCTACCCTAACCTATCGCAATAAACGCATTTACTGTCATATTTTTTGTAAAACCTGACTCAGTGTGAATATTGAAATATTTGTCAATACTAAATTATTACCCGTTGGCCATTACGTACTCACAACTCCTTAAAAATTCAGAGCGGCTGTTTACCGATTAACTTCTTTGCTACGCCACTCCACTGATATGAATCGTGTACACATACACTTAAAAAATCGACAATAAATAGCAGGGAGGCATGGCCTTTCACACGACCCTCCCCTGAGGGCGCCCTCGAATGTTTATAAGTGTATTCTACGCTAATGTATTATTAATGACAATTAGTGGTACAATATTTATGTGGTTCTACAGAAAGGTAATTCATTTTATTGTCAAAACTTTACATCGTCTGACGTCAATCACGCATAAAACTCGATAGTTAGATAAACAAATAATCGCATCGTTTAACAAAAACTAATTGGTGTTTTTTCAAACTTAAATATTTACCATTCTTTAATACACTATAACCTGTAATCCTAATCAAATATTTGCAATTTTTTTTATTGCTAGGAGGATCGTTGACCGCAGCATGCACTTGTGAAACAATATTCGTTACACGTACAAATAGTATTAATTACTATTATATTATAAGACAACCGATAAGGTGCGTAAATAGAATAGGTAAGTACTTATTGATGTATTGTCGGTAGTTTTAGATAATGCTTATTATGTGAATTGGCGATTCACTAAAGTAGTAAAAGTACGTTGTAACGAGTTATAAATTTAAAATTATAAATAGTTCGATGCCTTAAGACGAGGAATTCCACGAGTAGTGAGCTATTCTGCTATCGTTATTGAGTGACGAATAGGTTAATAATCTATTTAATTATAAATATTATTAAAATGTCAAGTACGCTTTTTAATACAATTGTATGTTTATATATTTATTCTATGGTATTTGAATATTATGTGAAAAAGAGGAATACGAACGGACGAGAAATCAGTAGCTTTATGCACGTCTCGTGAATTCGAATACAAAACAACAATATTTGACGGAAATTATTTTCAAACACTGAATAGAAAACATGAAATTAATGAGAAAAAAAGAAACAGAGACAGAATGCGTGAAAACGTTTCAAGAGTTTTTCAAATTTTAAATGTTTTTTTTTTTTGTTGTTGTTGTTGTTGCTTGACATCGCGTGCGTGAGAGTGATTCGCGTAATCCTGCCAAAAATCAAATGGAATAAAATATATTATACACGCACAGCAAGTAACTATATTATATACGTATACATGCAAATGACATTGCCTAATATGAGTTTCGTGAGGCGTAAAATAGTAATAATAAAAAGGAAATGAGGTACAGTAGTTTGGTTGGCAAATGGGGCGGGTGTATTTAGGTAGAAAGCTGCGGCAACGATAAACATTTGAGAAAAAAAACTTAAAATCGGGAAATGATTTGTTGGAATAATTAGAAACGCACGTGTTTTTGTTTATGTTTCTAGATCGCATTTTTAAAAACACGAGTATGTTGTACTTATTTTACTATTATCATAAAACAATATTATTATCACAATATAATATGCTCGGATAGGACGCGGGTATAACACATAAACCAGAACTTTAAAATTACCAATGCTGCGGAAAATCAAAATACAATTAATATTGTAAATATTATTGGTGGAATTAGATGGTCACTCATGGCAATACTTTTGTATAGGCTAAAATTGTTTGAAAAACGAAATACGACTTTGTAATTTTTTAATATACTCAATACATATAATGCGACAACACTTTATAGCTGTATCTACAATAATTTATAATCCTTGTTATGACTTAATAAGTATGATTCAGTGGTTGGCGAAGTAGTCATAGGCGCTGCAAATAGCCTAAATTTGGGCTATTTTGGGTTGGTTGGCTAATTTCAGCTTTAAGCATTTTGGATAACTTCTTCCAGGGTTTTGTAAGTTAGTTTAAGAATGTATGTCTTACACTTTTTTTATTGGTCTGGCGGTGGTTTCGACCACTTTTATGCCATTTCGGTTGTTCTGTTTTTGCACTAATTGATTCGGCAGTGTATATCATTATGACAACGAATCACCGCACTTGTACCGTAGCTCTCCTGTACTCATCGATGTCATTTTACATGGCTATAAGCGTAAGTAGCCTTCGTATTTTCTTGTGTCGTGTTGATTTTGGTAATTTGTTACCACATTTATTTTGATTGCATTGTAAAGCCCTAGTTATATGTTGTAGTTCTTCCAATGTTATTCATCATTATAAGGTGTTCATCAAATTCATGGTCTTTTTGGATTACACCTTTATATAATACTAGGTATATTAAAAGTTTTGAAAAAATGATTTTCACAGTTAGGTATTAATTAGATGGCATTTTAATAAATATTGAATGAAATTTCAACACTGAAAACAACAAGATTCATTGATTTAAAGACCATAACGTTAATTTTACATGAGACGTGTACTGTACGCATTCCAAAATAAGCATGCATACACGTCATTTAGTGTATTTGATGTGTACGTCTTTAGCTGGCAGTTAGCTTATAATAGCAAATAATTGATTTACACGAAAACATATTAATATATTATATCATACAACTGCAGTATAGTAAAATCGAATATGAGACTGTAAAGCAATTTATTATATTATTTGTTTGAAAATCGCTAGCAATAAAATAATAGACAGTGCAAATGTAGGGAAAAAAATGTTTCCTCTCGACATATATGAATCTATGTAATGAGATTAGTTTTAAAATATGTATAGATATGAAAAATAATTTATGTACGCGTAAATGCACACAAATAAATCGCTCTCTGGTTTGAATATTTAACGTATGCGAATATCAATTTAAAATTTTAAACGTCAGAAATATATATAAAGCATAAAAAATATTATTTATATCTACACAAGTACGCATATGTTCTAAGGGCACGTATTAACGTACAAAACAAATAATTTATTAGCTGTTTCTATATAACAAAACATTTTAACTTGAAAATATTTTTGAATATCTTTATATTTTATACTTCCCCATATCCGATATTACTTTCATTATTAAATGGTAATATTTGGTTAAGTATTTAGGGTGACTAGTGTTATTATATTTTTAATTTTTAATAGTACCTACCTATAGTCAATAAAACCTAGTTAATAAATATTAGAAGACAAAAGCATGTTTTGAATATTTAACCACAGCGTTTTGATTTTTTGTTATCATCTTATCTGCCTCCTAAACATGTATAGTGGAAATATATTATCGTAATTAAGCGTGTTTAAAATTGAAAACAAAATCCAATGTAGTTTGAACACACCTACAATATTTATTAAAAACCCTTTTTATCTTACTAGATTTTTATAATTTAATAATTAGCTCATAAACCCAACAAATAAAATTAAAATTAAAACTTTTATGCATAATTAATTGTTTTATTTGTTTTACTCATTTGTATTATCTTATTTATGCCATGGATATAATACTTAATACATTGTAAAGTATGAATTTATGTATTTATGTAGGATATTGTGATTTATATACTAATTTGTAGATATGTACAATTATAAAAAGGTACGGATTACATATGAAAATAAACCGTGCCATTTATTAATTCATGGAAAGTCCTTGCAATTTGAAATGTTTCAAAACAGAAGGGATTGGGATTGTGTCTTCTTGAGCCTAAAGAAATATTATAATATATTGTCAAATAAATCATAAGGAATTTTCGTCCAAACAATAAAACAGATTTTAATCCCGGCATTATTATTTGTTTATATTTATAACTATTCGTTTTGTCCAAACAAAGAAATTAAAAAAACCGATAACTGGCCCCACTAATAAAATTTTTTTATACTCAGAAACGAAATTATTTATTCTGAATCATTTTTCTTTTTCAACGTGAAATAAATAGTATAAGTAATAACTTTCAATGACTTTTTAATTCAAGTTATTAATTTGATATAATGTGTTAGAAAGCATATTATTATGATTATTTATTAATATAATATCGTGTATGCTATATATTACCTATTATGTTAACCATAGCTAAAACTAATAAATAATAATATATTATTAATATATATATATATGTATATATATTATATGAAAATATCTCTACATCATCAAAATACTATAATTATCTAACTCACCTGACAAAGGTAAAAAAAGACGGTATATATCAAAACATTAATTGTATACTAGATATACATATTTTTTTAAACTCCATACTAAATAATAACTTTTTATTTTGTATTCTATTCTTTTTAACACTTGAAACCATTAATACGATCTTCTGGTAACAGGTTTTAAAATGGAAATAGGATAATTAATTAAACATTAAAATCATAAAGGATCTATCATTTATATTTTATACAGCTGCAGTGATGTTTTATGTATAAAATTAGTATCTTTAAAGCCTACAACATTTTATTTTGTCAAATGAAATGCTTAGATATAAGAAATACAACATGGTTCTTGAGTATGTTTTTACATTTTTTATTAATAAAATTTCTTTTAGCATACCTAGATATTCCAATTCCATGTTTTTCATTTGTATATTATAACATAGGTAATATTATATATTATAACATATTACACATTTTAAGAGTGGAATTGTTAGTAACTTATTTCTTCGAAAATACAGACCGGGCATAAAATTAATATCCATTTTTATAATTTAACAGAAAACTTGTTTCTAATTTTATTCGGATCATAGTTTCCTTTGTTATTTTATTTTTCATTTAAAACACGAATATCTTCTATAAATATCAATAATTTCGTTTTATTACCTAAAGAACTTTATGAACTTTATAACTCATTTAAAATGTATTTTGTTGCACGTATACCCCACGCAATATATAATGTCTACCTATACATATATAGTATTAGGTTAAACTGTAAAATTGTAAGCCACAAAAAAGATATAATATGTATTATAATTTATAAGGGTAAAACTACAAGACGTAAACCCTTTTGGGGTTGCTGTCCTCAAGACATATTATGGTCAATAAAAATCGTTAAAGCTACACATATTGACGATATTAAAAAAAAAAATATATATATTTAAACATAAAATTTAGTACCTACCCACGTAGATAGTAGGATTATACTGTGCAATATTGTATCGTCGCAAAATTGGATACAAGTAAACTGAACCTAGCCAATCACTATTAATTATAAATTAGCAAAAACTTAGACTGAAAAATCCATGTGACAATTATTTAAAACTTAAAATATTTTAATTAAAAAAATAATTTATTATTTCTATTATACCTATACTTACTCTATCAAACAGTAATTACCTTTAATTCTATAGATACCTAATCAAAAATAAATTGTTTTAAATGTCTGTAGTATAATATTTGGTCTATATATTATATTTTATATTTAATGAGAGCTGGAATAAAATAACATTTAAACTGTAATTATTGAACGGATGATCAAATTATACAATAGTAGAACACAATTATTTATTTTCTCAGTAAATCCAATTTAAAACGTTATAAACTGGTAAGTGGTAGGTAACGAAGAATTGATTTAATTGACAATATTGAATTGAAGACTGAAGTTATAGTACTATAACCACAAGAATAGATGACGTACTGTATATGTATTTCAATTACTTTTTTTTTTTATCTCGATTAATGTCCATTGACAGCGTAACAAATGAACTAACCTATATATATATATATATATATATATATATCCTATAGTCATTGAACTGTACGCGTAATTCAAAATCAAGTGTAAAATATTATATATGTGAGTAGTCGATTTTGCGTTATTACCGATTTTGGGATGATTTTTATAACTATATAATATTAAACTGGCAAATATTTTGACATAATTCGTATGATTCTGCTTTAATTTCATGACCTCACAGCGGAAAGCAAACACAACTATATGAATACACGTATCGATTAAAACGAATATTATTTTACAGGTATTTTGTCGAAATTAAAAAACGAATCTTATTATATATCAGTCTTTTTCAATTCGTCAGACATTCGTTTCGAGGTATGGCGAATCCAATTTTGGGGCTAAGAAATATATAATATGGTGAGCATTTTATGCAGCGTATCAATTACCAAATTGCAAGTTGGGTTATAGGTTAATAAGTAATGTTTCAAGGTCTCCGTATAATAAAACGTCAACGCTTATTGTTAACTATTTAACATATAGTTATAATAGGTTTTATGCTTTTAGCATAGCTCTTTTAATAATAATAATGAATGTTTTTAACTGTACCTATAGTTATTTAGCAGTTTATAAGAATATAAATGAAAAACATGTTTTTTTAAATAAATATATTATGTTTTTTTTTATCAAGTTCTATTGACTTAATACATTCAAGCGACAGAATAATAATAACAATGATTAGGTAACAACGGAATTAAATAAATGCGACATTCACATATAATGTTTTTTATTTAATTATCATACACATTTTGAAAAAAATCACAACTCAAAATAATAGGTTAACGTTCCTAAATCGAAACTTAATATATAAACATTAAACATAGATGTTAAGTATAAAATTTTTAAAAAAACAATATGTTAAAATAACTTAATAATTATATTATTTATAAAACTTAAACAACAAAAAAAATTTTTTTTAGATATCATCAATACCAACCATTTCCAACATCAGACAAACAGATGTACAACACACACATATTTTTTTAATACGTAGGTATAGTTATAGCATAGGTAAGTATTGATGTATTTTTAAACAGAAATAATTTTCTTGTCAAATATTTAAAATAGTCTGAATACTTTTTTTAACGCGTATTACACAAAAATACAGCTAATATTAAATTATTAGTTTTTGAAAATTCAGCAACACTATATACTTTTTAATGGGATTTTATGTGCTTACAATATTATAGTAATAAAAGTACATAGAACTCTATGTTGTACATTCAAATACTTTTATTACATATTAACTTATAATACCTATATAATACGTAATTTGATCCATAACACGATATATCTCACTATTGTTGATTAGACTAACGATAATAATAATAATAATAATAATCATTATATAGTTCTTATAAATTTCCACGTGGGAACCTACCGAAACACGAATAATAATCATACTATTGAAATTTATTATAGGTACTAGACTAGATTTAAAAAATTATAAAATAATAATAGTAAAAAGTGAAGAGATAGATATTATAGGTAATATATTATATAAAACACGTTATATTATTATATGTCTACCGATCATGGAAAACAAAGGGATCAGGATTGGTCATCGATTACACGTGAATAGACATAGGTACCTATAAAGTCAATGAAAAAAAAAGAAAGTCGATTAACTAAAAAAAAAGAGAAAATACAAATTTCTATTTGAAAATATGAACCTGACAATACGTATATGATAAACATACAATATACGGGCATAATATATTATACACATATTTATTTTTAATACTCGTCCGCGATAAATCAATATTTATCGATCGATAATATTGATAGTTTTGATATTTAAAAATTATGTTATAGGCACTTAATCAGTTTGAAACGATTCCTGGTGAATACGAGCACTGCGAGTACAGGCAAATCACTCAAGACGTGGCTCGGAAATATGTTATTAGGACGAGAACGAATATATTACAAACGATTTCCCAGATGATCATAATATATTATATATAAATAACAGAGTTGTGCTATATAGTTGCATCTCCATTGGTCTAATACAGATTTTACGTTTCCGGTAAAATATTCACATATATATTATATATATAATATATAACTTGCCCATTCTGTTAGTTAACGAAAACATGATAAAACACATTTTATTATATTTTGAGATCAGTTGTGTCAAGGACAAGTGGTAAAGTTTGTTGTTTTCACAGGAACTTTAATAATAATAATAATAAAAAAAAAAATACAAAATAAAATAGTTGAACAAAAAACGAGTCGATGACAAAAATAAAATGGAAGTATTTTTTAAATTGCTAACATAGCGATGGATTTAGAGTAACTACTCTTTCAACGTTTTTTTTTTTTTTTGAGACCAGTTTAGTTTTAAGTACAATGATTTGAAGTAGCACTATATATTATATAATATATCGTAAATGTAAAAAAAATAATATCTTATTATAAATAATATCATCAATATAGCAATGATATTGGATACAGTACTTATATATTGTTATTTTTAAAATTATTTTGGCTTTAAATATACTATATATACTTATATACGCTAAAGTACAATTATCTACCTACGCACCTTATTACCAGGGCGATAGGTACACACACACACACACACACACACATACACACACACACACACACACACACACACACACACACACTATTATTATACACGGTGTCTATTCGCATATTTTAATGTGGGCGAGTTTAATTTTGAAAACCTGAAGAAAAAAGCTTCCTTGATTAAAAACGTCGTGTAACCATATAGGTAGACCTATAATACTAGTCTATAAGGTACATGCGTGTGACACATACTGCGCTCATATAAAAATAAAAACCAACCGCATATTATACGTCGGTATCATAAAGGACACTATGTAATCTGTATGTGAAATTAATGGTTTGTACCGATAATTATTGTATTAACTATTATATGAAGAAAATACTGTACCTACCATAATCAATACTACAATGTCGTTATTGATATCATTTTATCACGATATAGTCGACGGATAAAAAAATGTGTTAATTTTACATATTATATTATTACGTTTATTAAATTGATCTATGTAATAGTGATTGTATTAGTATGGTGTATATAATAAGAACCGGTATAAATTATTGCATTATTGCAAGCCGCACGATTTAATTTTAATTTTTTTTGACCGAGAATTTCACGTGTTCTTAATTAATATTATTTTTTATGGGTTAGTAGTTTTATGTTGGTTAGTCTTAGTATACTATCTTAAACGAATTTTAATAACACAAAAATATTTTTTTTCTCAAAATTCATACCAAGCAATACGCCATTGACCGGATCAATTTATTAAAGAACAATTAATTATTAATAATTAAATAAAAATAAAATTGAAATTAATTTTACGAAAACAACGTTTAAAACGAAACCCTGCGTTAATTTGTAGAATATATAATTTATGCCATAATATATAGTAATAATTATTGATTTTCGATGTATTATAATTTATAATACAAATAGCTCGTAATCATATCAAACTGACAGAGATAAAATAAATTAATTTATATTATTTTATCAATGTTATTTGTACGACTCAAAAAATATATTTTACTTAAAGTAATTTTTTTCACTATATAGATATTTCGAAATATCAATAAACTGCGATAAATCTGTTTTTGTGGCTATAATCATAAATATTATATTCTATGTATCGAGTAAAAAGCTTTGGAAGGTGCATCTCTAATTTTGTGTTTTCTTTTGAAACCGATTTACAGTGCCGACCTTACTTATATATTATACTCTTATATACGATCATGTTATCACATAAATACTTAATATTATAAATAGGTACACCATTAGTTAATTACTACTACATTTATAATAATAATAAAATAAGACCGCAAGTTAATCGTCTAACGTTAACTTTGGTGTGTATATTAATTGAGATTTCTCTCTGTCATTTACCGCGATGATCGTTTGCGCGTCCATCGGAGCTGTGCGGCGCGATGGGACGACGGCGAAAATAATAATATCCCGACAGCCGCGAAAAGTCGTCATTATTTTATTCGCCTGCTTCGTCGTGCCAATCACAAGCCCGTGCGTTTATCGCGGTTACATAATGTCAAAGTAGTTCATCGTCGGCGGCTGCAATTACCAACGACTGCAGCAGACTATCCGGAAAAACGTCAAGCTCTTCGAGGTCGAAAAAGAGAGAGGGTGAGGGGGAGGCGAAGGGGATATGGAAAAACACGGAGATTTGACGAGAGAAACGATGCATGGTGCAGGTGGGAAAGAGAGAGAGAGAGAGATGGGTAGAAAGACGATCGTAATAATTAATATATAGGACGAGTTGTATTCATTTCTTCGGCGGACTCTCCCAGCCGTTTTCTTTGATCATGTGTGCCATTTCAATTATGTACTTGCCCTCCTTGTACTTCTGGCTAGATTCGAACGCGTGTTCCTGCAACATATACAAACACACGCACCAAAATAATAACGTATATATAGGAATTTTGTTGTTTGACGATACGCACGATGTATGTATATAGTAGGCGTTAAGAATACCCCCGCCGCAGCACGTATTATTACATACCCAGTACGGAATGAAAAATTATAATAATGGATTAAGCGAGAACGAGAAAAAATAACAAAACCAGTGAGTTTATGTATATTATAGGGTTTTATAGACCACTTTACCTACATATATAGGTACCTATTCTCATATCGAAGAATACAGCTCTCTGCATTGTTATTATTTTAAAAACTATGAACGTTTTTTGAAAATATATCACTTACATAATTTTAAGTCATCACGCATAAACAACATTTATTACAAAAAATCGTATTTTGCGTATATCGTTATGATTTCTTAGGGTTTTTCACCTTTTTTTTATGACAATACACGTTTTTAATTTCTCATTTCAAAGCGTAATGTTTATCGGAGTATTTCGATGTAGAAATTAGAATATACATTAAGACCTATGGTGATTTTTTAGTAATTTATTTTTATTTTGTTGGACTAAACACGTTTCGGTTGTTTAGTATCTGTTGTTTTCTTATATACACACAAGGTGATTGACCAGCTCTTTTTTCTTCAATAATAATGTAGTTATTCAAAATCTAATTTTTGAAATATTTTGAGTGTTATATATTTTTAAACTCTCGGAATTGTTTGTAGATAGCTAATTCTTAAAAAATGTCCCATGGATATAGAAACTTCTGTTTTTCAAATAATTATCTTCCCTTTCTACTAAAAATTATTTAGTGGATAATTTTTCTGAACATTTTATTTTGATATACTAAAATCAAAATTCGAAAGAGTAGTTTTTGAGTTAATCAATTTCCTGTCCTGAGGATAATAGGTTCATGATAATGGATTTGAAAGATGTGCTATGGTTATTTTAACATTTTAGTAATTAATTTTAATCTATCCATATTTATAATTGTAATTTGTGGTATAATTTATAAAAATGATCTAAATATAATAAATGCAAAAAATACAAATACTGTTAGTACATATATTTTATATTTTTGTAAAATCATTTTAAGGATTATTATCCTCAGTATAAACAATATCCTTATTTTAACAACTGAAAAGCTACTCATTCAAATTTTTAATTATGTACTTACATCAACATTTTCAATAAAATTATTCAGTAAATAATTTACAGTAAAAAGGGGGGAGGGTTCTCATTTGAAAAACAGAACTTTTTATCGTCACTAGAGACTCCTTAAGTAATACAAAAAAAAAATCATCTCAAGAATTTAAAAATATAGTCTTTAAGTATATTTAAAATTTCAAAAATCAGAATTCGAATACATCTATTATTAAGGCAATTATGGGGATGACAATGCTTTGTCTATATATTCAGGAACAGTTTTAAATGTTATAATTATGTAATATGGTAATTTTTTTAGATTTATATAAAAAAAAATGCTATAATGAAGACTTATTACTTATAAAAATTACATTTAAACAGGTAACTAACAAAACGTAATTGCAGAATCACTGAACAACATTATATGGAATACTTTAAAAAGAAACAATGAATTGCATTTCCAACCTTAATAAATCTTCTCTAAAACAACACTTTGAATATATTATCTATTGTTAGCCGGTATTACGTATAATATGATGAAAACCGATTTGGTTTACAAATTATAATAATTAATAGGATTATTTTTATGGTGAAATGATATTTGTAAACATTAAAACATTGATTTTAATTCAAAGGAATTATAAAATACATATGGTTTGCAGAATGATGAAGAAGCGACGAAGATCTTTTGAAAATTTAAGCCAGCCAATTGATGTATATTTTATTTAATATCGGTTATTTTGTTTTATAAAATATTTTTAAAAGTTCAACATTTTTAAGAATTTATAATATTATATAATATTATTGTTATGTACTTCGAACTCTTTTTTTTTTTAATTTAAATTGCATTTTCGGTTTTTACAACTTATATTCTCATTTCTCGTAAACACTTATACTATACTATTATACGCTATTGCTCTGTTTACACGATAATTATTAATAATAAATAAATACAGTTGTAGGACTCACGTATTTCCAGCCCAGGGTGGTCTTACAGCATTCACAATATATATCGGCGACTGCATGCAGTCCGGTCAACAAAATCCTTTCTTCTGCCGGGCCACAACCAACGTTTACACTAAAGGAAAACAAAAAGAAAATGAATATTTACGTAATAATATTATAGGTAGGCATATTATTATTTATAAATACAGAGGGACGAAACTTAATGGGGACCGTGCGATGACGAGAAATAAACCGTATAATAGGAACAGTAATTCACACAATCGTAATATAATATCTCTATACAGATATTACAGAGTGACTAGCCGCCAACGAAATAATAATTTTATTTCATTTATATTATTATTTCAAGTCCCGAAAAAGGTAATACGTTATGAAACGATAAAAATTCTGATACTTACACAGAATTGAAAAGGTATGCTCTTCCTTGACTGCCTTGAAAAGACTGAAACGAAAAGAATAAAAATAAATTATTAAAAAACAACGTTATTTATCAAAAAATTAAATCGATTAAAACGCTAATAAATAATTTACTATGTGCATTATTAAAAATGCATACAAATATTTTATAAATTGCATTCAATTAAGTACCTATCCTCCATTATGGATAAATCGTCATAATAACTTATTCAATACTGTAAAAAGTTTGTAAACCATTTCGATATTATTAAAACTAAATGATCTACATCTCTTAATATATTAAAAGGCAATACGCCAATGTATATATAATAATATATTATGATGTTTAGATTCTAATGCTATGAAACCTCAGGTCAAATCATTTAGTTGCATTGTTTTATTATATGTATGTACGTTCGATATTAAATTGCTTTTCAATTTTGAATTATAAGCTTTGCATTATACCAATATCACATTTAACGGAATATTAATTGTATAACCTATAATAAGTATTTCAAATTTACGTAAACAAATTATTAATTGCGTTGATATAAAAGAAAATATTTTGCGTGCTGGTTTTCAATTCTTTTGTAAAACGTAAAACAAAATTCTGACTAAAAAAATATATTAAAATGTTTATAATGTGTTTAAAATAAAATAATAATATTATCCATTCGTCGAACGTAAAATGAGCAACATATAGTATATTCTATGCGGCTGATATTTTATCGGTTTCTGTTGGCTTTTCAATAAATCAAAATTTTAAATTGAAAATAATGTCCTGTTTGTTGTTTTATGATAAATCAGCTTTCAAACCGACTAGACACGACTGTTAACCTCGTCACTCGTGATTATGTCGGGGGTTAAAAAAAAAATAAACCTATTTTATTGCGTTTATATAAATGTCGATAAGATTACGGAAAAAAGTAATGAAAAAAAAAATAAATACTGATTATTTTTTATGTGTTTGCTATTAACTGGTGACATCATACCAGATAACCATTATATTATTATACACTCTGATACGATTAATGTAGGTTATAAAATAATATTATATTCTGTAGCGGTTATTTAGGTACTTATGTCATGTAAGTACTCATGTTTAATACACGAGCAACTAACGAACGACTTTAATATTAAACACATACAATTTTCCGGTGCGCTTTTGATTTAGGAATTAATGATTTGTGTGATATATATACGATTATAATAAACCTTTGAAGTGAAAATAAATAGAGCAAGTAAAATAATAATGAAAAAAAAAAATATAATAAAACCTGATACCTGTACAGGTAATTTAATCGACAATATAAATGGGTGTGATTTAGTCGATTAAAATAATATAATGTGCCATTGTTGTGCACGGGTAAGGCCTAAGAGCAAATAGTTGTTGTTAAAAAACTTTAAACTACCTACCTATATATAGTCTGTAAGACCCGCATTTTTAGTTCTACGATAATAATGTTTAATATATTTGTGCAAAGTTGTTTTTAAAGCTCCATTTTACTGTGTTTGTAATACGGTACGCGGTATAGGGGCCAGAGATATCTATAGTATGTGATCGTTATGGCTAAAAAATAAGGACTTATAAGTGATGTCATTGCTAATTTTTCAACAAAAAAAAGTAAAAAATCCTAAAACAAGATATTTTTTGTTTAAGTCCAAGTGACATAATATATGATTGAAAGATAACATTATTTAATGATTATCTATATGTAGAGTGATTCATTAAGCGTAAAACACTCATTATCTCAAAAAGAATTCATTCTTTTCAAAATTTTAGATGTACACTGTTCTAGAATTATATAATTGTTTAATATTTTTCATCCTTATATTTATTAGGTAAACTACCGTCAATTTTTGATTTTCAAATGACAAGCCATACTAAAAATATCATAATTTAGTAAGGCTTTTTTTCTTATGAATTATCACGTTCGAATTTTCATTTTTCGTTAATTCGTTGACGAAATAGAGCTGCTTAAAGTTGGGTGGTTTTGAGAGGTATTTTTGTGTAAATGTGTTATACCTAGTCAGTACCGCAGACTGCAGCGATTGGGATTTTTGTGCTCCAGCGTAAAAGATAATACACTTTTCATATGAATTCAGTATATATAGTAGTTAAACTTAAGTTGTGCTCCAAAATACCCCATTTAGCAGTAAGTTGCACAGTTCTCCCTCACGCTAATAGTGCCACTATTCAATGGTCATGATATTACTTATCGTTTATAAAGATTAGAAGTTATAAGTAATAAATTCCATATAATAAATTCAATACCGTTATTGTAGCGAGAGGTACAACGATTATCAGTTATCACCGATATACCTTGTAGTCCAACGATATCGAATTTATTACTAATAGCTTTCTGGTCTTTGTAATTGATAAGTATTATTATGACCACTGCCGCAAACGTCTTCAGTGGGACGATCTGCACAAACCCTGCCAAATGGACGTTATAAAATACATTTTGGGGCACAATTTAAGTTTACAGTGCTTATTGAATTTATCTGAAAAATGTAATATCTTTTACTCTGGGGCATACAAATCCTAATTGTTGCAGTATCTACCGACTAGGTATAACACATTTACACAAATACCTCTCAAAACCACTCAACTTTAAGCAGCTCTATCTCGTCAACGAATTAACGAAAAATGAAAATTTGAACATGATAATTCATAAGAAAAAAAGCCTTACTCAATTATGTTATTTTTAATATGGCTTGTCATTTGAAAATCAAAAGTTGATGGTGGTTTACCTAATAAATATAAGGGTGAAAATATTAAGCAATTATATAATTCTAGAACAGCGTAGATCTAAAATTTTGAAAAAAAAAATTGAAAAGAATGAATTCTTTTTGAGATAATGAGTGTTTTACACTTAATAAATCACCCTGTATATTTAAAATATATTTTTAAAGAAAATCATGACGTAAGAAATATGATGAAAAACCGCTGACAATTTTCCGATTTTCCGATAAATATTTAATAACTTAGTGATCGTAACAATTACTAAACAAAATTATACTAATTTTCCTATTTCGTCACAAACTGTTTATATACAAAACGCAGGTTGTCTTAAAGCAAATATGGGGAATAATAATGATTAAATATATTATATACCTACATGCAGGTATTTACTGCAGCGGTTAACAACGAGTGTAGACGAATTGGTTTTTTTCGAACGTATAACAACACTGTATAGTGATTGACTAAAAGTTAATAAAAAAATAAAAAAAAAACACTGTTTCTATACGCGGACCGCCATCGCAATCGTTAACAACAACTGCCGACGAGTTCTCACATCATTATTAATATAATATTATCGATTCCCAATTTAAGGGTAGTAGCAATGTATATAGTAAACCAACCAGAAAATAACTACATATACATATTATAATATATTAAGCAGCTCGGGTCTTGGGTCGATGGCCGTAGCGCAGGAAAAAAAATAACCAAACATAACAAACGACCTCATCATTTTACGTAGCATTCGATAATGTCCAGTGATGTCGTGTTGACGATAATAATTATTTACACAACATATAATCTCAGAGCCGCTTCAAACCTGGTGTAGACCTGGGGAAGATTAACCCCTAAAATTTTTTTTTTTGCAAATTCAATTAATTTGTATTATGCGTATTACTAGGTTATACTTATACTCTTCTATAATTTAATTTAATTTTGAGTTTTATATTGAGACGGACGCTCTATAAAAAGCTGTGGCGCCTCATTGCTCTCCACCCTCCTACACGGTTCTGTATATAATATACCTATGCCTTCACGGAGGAGGCGCATACTGTAGCCGCGAGGACCAAGGACATTTCGGAAAGTTTTGATTTTTTTCTGATCTTGTTTAGTGTTTTTTTAATATAGAAGTTAAGGTAAAACGAGCAGGATATAATGTGGATATGAATCACTATAAAACGATGTTCGCCTGACCATACGGCGAACGGCAATATCATAATTAATTATTAAACACGTATACAATGGCTGCATAGTGCCTTTCGTCCGCGGTGGTGAGCCATTCATAATATTATACATTTTATTTTGTATTTCAACAAAACTGATAAAACGCGTAACGATGCGTAACGAAATCGACGACGACGACAACGACGACAGATCGTAAGACAACGGGGCACAACGAATTACCTGTATAGCGATCTGTTGTCGAGCGCTGCCCAATGATATAATGATATTATTTATAATTTATTATCATAATCATATATAAAAATATTACATAATAATACAAAATAACATTATTTACGCTTTACATTAATTCAAAACGTTTGCCACGCAACCCCTCCTCTCAGCTGCTGCTGCTGTGGACCACACCAGACGACCGTCTAACATCGTTCTCTTCGACTACTGCAGCTGCTGTAGGCTCTTTCGGATTCCGCAGAAGAAAAAAAAACAATTGATTTGACGGGATAAGACGACGCTCGTTCGGATATATTCTCATCCGTTCCGTATCGAATACGCGGCCGCTGTCGTGTTATTATATTTTAGAAATTAAAACTAAATAATAATATACACTGATAATAGCACGTGACTTTATAATATATATAAATTATCATATTAATTTATTTGGACTCGTGTAGCTTATTAACTTTTAACAATAGGCCTATTATAATGTACGCCTCGTGCATATTTTAGTGCAATTATAATTTCAGAAAAAACAAGTGGACAAACGTGCGTTGAAAAATATGATAAAAAACAGGTTACACGCCTTTATAATATATTATTAGAATACGTAATATATACCGAATTACCATCGGCCAGCATTATGATAATAATATTATAATATTGGACCTGCACGGCTGCACGAAATCTGTACAAGAACACCCCGTTTTTAATTATTCGATCACTTTCGAAACGCAAGCGCATGATAAACACGAAATACGGTCAACTATCGATAATATCTTTGAAATTCTCCTTCAGAGTTCAAATGCCGCTACAACAAAAAATTATTTTTTGATAGTTCGTCGACATTTTTATAATCACTCGAATTTTTTTACCCTTTGAACTTTGAGATAGTCGACTGTTTTACATTATATAATATAATATCAAGTTGAAAGCAGATTATAATAAAAAACGCACTCGACGCGGTACCGCTTTATCGTTTGAATGTTTGATATTATATACCTACTCTCTGCTCAGCATTATTGTATTAGTATATGACGCCATACCACAACAACGACTACAGTGTACCTATATTATATTTTATGGTACGATAACAAACAACACGAAAACAGTGCCGTCGCAGGTTGTTGTTATAAAATCGTGTTGTTTTTATTTATTATTTTATTTATTATAATAATAATAATATCCTTAAGTGGTAAAATGATAATATTATTTTCTATCCGCGCGGACGGACGATTTAGAGGCCGACGGGTTTAATGAAATGGGGTTAAGTGGTTTTTTTTTGGGAGCAGCTGCAGGTGAATACTACAGATTATGAAAACGTCGAGTAGGTTAGTTTAGTACTATGGTTAATATCATAAAAATACGTACTACCAATTAACCAAAGCGCGCGCGCGCGTGTATGTGTATGCCTATATATATATAATATGTGGTCATAAGGATACATATAAAAAGCGATAACAGTGTCAATATTAGGTGTTGAGTATATTACATTTTATATTGTACATCGAGTACTACGCGCGAATAAATAAAGATTAAAAAATGAACTCGATCGATATCTCGCGGGCCGATGCGGTTATAATAAAATATTTTAATTGCAAGCGGTACACGCGGTTTACCGTGCAAATTATAATAATATTATACATTATAATTGAAGAACAACTGCGTCCGTTAGGTTTAAGCTTTTGGATGAATATTTGTTATATTTAATGTTATACTTTGTTACTGGCTGGCTCTGCGGAACGAGGGACCTATTCAAAGCCGTCCTTAGGATTTGCGAGGCCCAGAGTAAAAATAATTTTTGTTACCAATTTTCCTATTATTTTTTTCGAACACGAGGCTCCAAATCTAAGCAAAAAGCGCGAGGCCCAGGGCCTGGACCCTGCCTGCCCACCCCTAAGAACGGCCCTGGACCTATTATATGATTCGAAACAACAACATTGCGGTCGTGTAGAATATTAATCGATACAAAGGGAATTTCGTAATGACCAGTATTAAGTACATTTTATCATTATTAATTAATATTAGTACGGTTATCATCATCGTTAGGTATGACCGATGGGCGACCGAGTGGCATAATACGAACGAATCGCGGCCATAATGACCGCAAAGTTCAATACCTACAAAGAAGATTAGATATAGAACACACAATCATAATACACGCCGAGTTGTTAACATGACATGAAACGAAAACAAAATATACAATACTTTTTGCTGTTAAAAAAATATATATAGAGCATAATAATAAGTTATACACTTTACGAGTTTGTTAAAAAACTGTCGGTCGATGGTATATTTTAAAATCAAATTTGATGTATTACAGCTCACATTACAGTATGGCTACATTAATTGTCATTTATTTGTCATAACAAATACGTTATTATATAATTATCATTTTTGACAATGACATTTTCATTGAAAAATAAAATATACATTATAATATTTAACGATATATGTTATTATTTAAACATGTTTTATGTTATTATACGTCATATAATTAAATCAATTTGTACTCGTTTTAAATAAATAATACCAAACAGAAATACTACGTATTAAACGAGTTCATACATTTTTATGAAAAATAATGAGTAATTTATTTTCACAAAAAAATACTTAATCGGTATATTATAATTTATAAGTATGGACTACATTGGCGCTCGAGTAGGTTAACCTCTACTAATCGATAATATATTTCATTCGGCTTAAAATTCATAACATAATAATAACTATTATTTTAATAACGTGTTTTTAGTGTTCTTACTCGTGATGTGCACGACAATATTAATTTGAAAACTGGAGAAAAAGTACATTTCAACGCAAAACGAACGTCGCACGATGTACGATGTACTGCGATAAAAATAATCAAATATATTGAAATATCCAACGCTAGTGTTCAGGGCCGTCCCAAAATTGTTTAGGACCAGAAGAAAATTCATTTTAGTGCTCCTAAATCATCATAACAAAGTATGATAAAAAAAAAATAGTCACCGAGATTTGAAAAATGTTAGCAAATGTTACTGGCTAAGGTCATTGAAACCCACGATATCGGTGTTAATGCGTAAGTATTAAAATAATAACACTAATTTAATTATAGTTACTGCCGACTCAGCTGCTATATTCCATGTTGATACTTGGAATAACAAATTTCTATAAAGAAATAATAACAAGAATAAATGACGATTGTTATAAATCAAGATAATTGAAAACGCAACCCGTTAATACAAATTATAGAAACTAAATAAAATTGTTTCATCGGAATTTCATGAAGAAAAAAGATTTTAGCACTAATGAGTGATGGGCTCTAATGAGTAACGTATTTACTAAGCACTAATCATTAGTATATTATTAATTACTATCAGACTGATACACAAATTTATCTGATATTTTTTAGGACCCCCTTTACTCCCTTGAAATTTTCTTTAAAACGGTCCGTTGCCTCTCTCTATGAACGATGGGCTTATATTATACATACGTATTTAAAAAGTAGTCATACGGTTTAAGACGATATTATATCGAAATTTGATACGCAAATTCTATTAGTGTTTATGTTTACCTATATATATATATAGTTCTGTCCTACTGTTTAAGTTGTTAATTTCGTTAATTCAGTTTGACGTACGCCAATATTATATTGTTGTAAATATTTGTATTACACATTATCCTGTTGATCATATATACCAATGTTTTGTTAATTAAACTGATACTTATATTATAATATATAATGTGGCTTGTATTATTATTATTATTATTTTAGTTCGCATATCACAATAAATTATTTTTCCCATTAAAATAATCATATTATATCGTGCGTACAAATGCGAAAAAAATATAATGTCATTTCATACAGCATACGAGAAATGTACATAATATATTGTAGTGTTTAGGCTTATCTCTGCAGTATTAGATTGCAGTAGTATAATATTATATACCACAATTAATCTGCGGCGGGTGCCTAATCTTTACAAACGAAATAATAATACGTAAAAATCTACGCAGCGAGCTTTAATAATTTGACGAACTTGTATAATCTACGTCGTCCACGTGCACACAGAATATACAATTATTATAATATTTTACTATTATAGTATTGAGTCTAATGTGATATATTATTATAATGATAATATGCGTGTGCGTAATAATAATACTTACAATATTTTTGTGTATATAGGTTACATAGCACGGAACTAGGAGGATTAGATCTAGTGGGCTAGGAGGTGCTTAGCAATTAGCACCCCCAAATAGCTTGATTAATTATACTACTTATACTATGGTATGTTTTAATTTCTATAATGTAACGAATAAAAAAAAATGACTATGGACTAGCACGACGCATACGAGAACGATTCAAACTTATCACTATGCTAAACATTGAAAAAGATTAAAAACTGAATACATTATTAATTCACTCGTCCATTAGCAACTGAACTGACAGGAGAACTGCTTTAACAAATAGATCGTTACTTATTATTATTATTATTATTATTAATCTTTTATTTAATTAAGCGATTGTTGCTATTATTATTTGTATTAAAAACATTACGAACAAGGGAATAAAATATTATTTGTATCGTAAGCTTTGTACAGTTTAAACACTCTCAAAGACTAAGGTCTAGTCATAATTGTGATACGTCATTATAAAACAGTTCGTCGAATTGCCTTTTGCGGATTTGCTACTCTTTGTTCATTATTAAAAATATTGCGTCGTGCTTTATGTCATTACGGAAAGTATACACACACATACATAAATAATAAATATTGTTATAATTTATAATATCTAAAATACTTCGTACGTAGACAGGTTTAGTATGGCGGTGGGTCGGTCGGAAAAATAATCGCTCTGTCAGTGCAAGCTGTGTGTATATTATGAACACAAACGCGCGTGTTGCTGCACCGACGCGCTGCACATGCACATGCACATTTTTATTTCGTGTTTACTATATTATTCTATTGTGTTTACAAAACCATGCATTGGAAATGCAATAAACTGCATACATACGGGCAATACACATTTTGACGATATGGCATGATGCGTAATAAATAAATAATATAATACATTAAAATTGCAGTGTTTATGTATAATATTAATATCGTTATGATTAGATAATATTATTAAAGAGCTACTTGTTTATAAGGAAACGTTATGTTCTTAAAACGTACTATAATAGTAATTTGAAGCATAGAAACGGCACGTGTTGTCCAACGGCCTTAAAATCCATGAGGTATACCCATACTTCAGGGGACGCGGTATATAATATTTTTAGTAATCATTGTGCAACGGTTGCCGGAGCACGTGGTTTTCGTCGACTTGGCGAAAAATCAAAATGCCGTATACGGATTTTTTTTTTTTTTTTTGCTGTTAATTCCGTTTCTAAATCCGAAGCGTGTCGAACAACAATAATAACACACACACACACACACGCATGCGTATATAGAACGTCGCGCGGTGACCTCTATCGCGGTATAGTGGTAATAGTGGTAATAATGGTCGTCGCGGACGAGCTGCGGCGAGCGGGCGTACCGCGGCATGGCTGTACCGCCGCGGCGCTGGTAACAACTGCGCAGATACAAACAAGCCGCCATCGATAGACCGAACGAAAACATCAACACGGCCGCACAAGTTTCGCGTGCTACCGGTGACGTCACGCGCGTACGGCTGTTTTTCGCGGATCTTGTGTATTGTACAGACTACGCGGCGGCGCATACAGGGCGCGCTCGAAAACAAGGCCGTTTGACCTTTGCGCGTTGTGTACGGTTGTCCCCTATTGCAAACGGATGAAAATAAATAACATAATATTATACATATAGGCACGTAACGTTATGATGTCGATTACGAAGTCCACACGTGGGAAAAGTGAGGAAAAACGAAATCATATCGCAATGACATTGTGTATAGCTGTTTTTTATTGTATACGTCACAAGTGTATACTGAAAAATCGTCATTGACGGCGAAATTTTGATTTTTTATTTTTTTTATCACTCCATCTTTACAAACTCGATATCTATGATTTGTGTATGAGTACTAAACATCGAATTATTAGTAGTTAAAACCCGTTTTTATTTTTAGATTTTTCAAAATTTACTAATGGTGTTCAATATGTTTTTTAAAACCAAAAACGCATTTACCAAATATTGCTGTTTTGCCGTTAGTGAGTTTTTGCTTTAAGCTGATGATATTTAATAGCTGAAAGTGTGCATATATAAGTGTACGATTGGAAAACAGGAGGGGTCTTAGCTAGTTAGCCCCCTCCTCCAAACAGACGGCATTTTGGTTGTGTATGGGATCGAAGTCCCCCGACTAACGTAGATGTTAAAAATGTTAGGCACTCCCCCCTCTTGAAATTTTAATGGATTTCCACCAATGTACAAGTGCAAAATATAACACGACTTATAACCGTCCTAGGAGTGAATAAATATATCTCCGCTCGAGTTTATTTCAATAACAATGCGGAATTTTGTTGTATTATTATTCGCCACAACGTAAACATCATCCATTGGCGTTACATTATACAAACACAGCATAGTTGTAAATAATATTATTTTGTGTGCTGTAAGAAATGTGAAACGATTTCTCGGGCTACAAGTTCCTCATGATGCATTTTCAATCGATGACCGTTTTATATTTTTTTAACACCATTGCTTTAGGAGGGTTTAAACAATACCGATGTAGTAAACACATCTACATCAAGCGTAATATATTAAAATAATTTATATATTATGTAGATACTAATCTATTTTCGACAGTTGGTTTCATAGAAACTTTCTGAATATCTCTCTACACGTATATAGCAGGTAGGTGGTAGGTGTAAGTAAGTGATGAAGTTTAAAAAGTTAATTAAAATGACAAATAATCATATTACACCAAACAAAAAGCGGAATACGCGAATGAATTTCAGATAAGTGTTTTAAAGGTTTAAAATAAACAAAAAAGGGTTAACTGAAACCACATTTTTTGTAACACATGGCTGACATCATAAGAGAACTGTTTTTGTTTACTGTTTGGTGTGAATACATATAGCGCCTCCTCCAATATGGAGTCCCCGCGGGGTTTGACCTATTTCTTGAGTTTATTTTTAAAAACCAGTATGAGCCGTTGTATCAAAACGCCAGTACCAAGTCCTTGACATGTAGCATTTGTTTATTATTACGCTTTGAATTACAATTTAATAGCACGACAATAATTATAGACAGACAGTTATTTGTGACTAAAATAAATGGGCGTTATAGCTAATAGGTAACAATTTAGTTATAAAATCTCGGTATAAGTTTTAGCTTGTTAAAAAGTAAATTGTTACGAGATGGGGGTTTATAGAAGTGGATGCATGCCTACCTACTTACCTATATTATCCCAAAAATTAGCAAACAATAGTTATCTACAGACAAGATAATATATTATATGGGGCACATACCATAGACAATGCAGCTACGTGAAAATGACACGACGGATCGAATAGAGAAACTCGAAAGTACCCTGACAGGAGAATAATGATATATTATTGCAAGACGTGAAAAAGAAAATTTGAAATTTTCTGTCACTTTTAAATTTTTATCTACGTAATTTAGGTTATTATTCTGTAGTTAAAATTAATTAATTGTACATACATCGTCTAATACAACTACTCTAAATTTCTTAGCCTACAGTTTATAATATAGTTAAAAACAGAAATCAAATAAAATATTATCATGTACACATGTAATATATTATATTTTAATATTATCTTTCACGTCGTATTAAACTGAATAAACTGAAACATAAATCTCTTTTAATTTATTACCATCGATTTTACTGACTAAGTCTGTCTATTTATTGTCTTCTTTTGAGTTTCACTGATTATAATTTATAATAATTATAAACACTATTACAATAATCTAAAAATATTAATAAAGATTTTTTAAATTTGAACTGGCATATATACATGGTTATTATTTCATAAACTAAATTTATTACAATGAATTATTTAAATAGAATAATATTTAAGGAAATTTATTCAATAATTTTTTTATCAATAATATAATATTATGAAGGCAGTAATCACATTATTAATATATACAACGGACTTAACCTTCATAGTTCATAACAAAGTATACAAATAAATGCAATAACATCTTTTAATAAATTTGTTTATTCAATATTTTTTAAATATTTAATGTTATATGCACGTGGCCTGTAGTGTATTTGTATATTAGAATAAAAATGTTTAAGTGATTTGACGTCGTGTTGATGTTTAATTTATTTATACGCACATAAACTTAATGTTCTAAACAATACTTATCTAGATAGGTACATTAGATCGCTACCAATTCTCTGTTTAAAATCAAAATTGTGTAATATCGAATGGTTATATCTATTATATTATAATATTAATTATATCATCTAAATTATAACAATGTATACTAGTACAGAGATTCTCAAACCGTATATTATATTTTTGGTGGATCGCTTAAAGTTTTGAAATGTTTATATATTTTTTTTATAATGTAAAACATTTAATATTAGTTTACAATAGTATATTATATAGATATAATATAAAATATAAATTTAAATAAACATGATACAATATATTAATTGTCGTGTAACTATATTGTACATTGATGTTTTGTTTAAACTAAGTTTTGTTATTTATCGTTATTTGAGACAAGTATACAAGTGACGTGCACCACGATGTCAGATTAAAAGTTATTATACAAATAGCGATTAATAAAGAATCAAAAAAATGGTCATTAGCATGTTGTGGGTTGCCAAAATCAAAATTTTTTCCAAAATTGATCGTACTTACCGTTAAAAGTGTGGGAACCTCTCTATAATGTATAGTATTTTAGGTAAACGTGTGTTAATTCTGGGTACCGATCAGAGTACAATGCGATGTATATGTGCGCCGTTAATATTGAGATGGCTAGGGACAATAATATGAAATAGATGAATTTTTTTATCCATATTTATCGTACCGAATAGTATAAAATACATAAAACAAATATAGACGAGCAGCCGCGGTACAGTTTTGTAGACGAAAATCGAATTTTGTAAACTGCAATCCGTCCCAGTGACATGAAAAAGTGTAGCGTTCGCACGTGATAAAATTTTATAATAGGAAAATGTTGATGAAATAAAAAGCGAAAAAAAAAACTGATGTCAAAATAAAGTAACTATTATATTATATATGGTCGAACAAAAACTCACAACTATATCGTTCAGATATAAGTCAATCGGAATTTTTATAATATAATTTATTATAGTATATATTTTATTAGTCAATAATTTAGAGTTGAGCTGCTATAATCATATATGTGATAATAATTTACACAATTTTTGTATGGCGAACTTAAAATTAATATTTCATATATATATATATATATATATATATATATAAAGTATTAAAAACGATGTTTCCGGGAATTTTTAATATCATGTTTTTCGTACAATAATAAATACATTTAAATTAATTATTTTATATTCTGAGCGAAGCAAGGAATATATTGATTTTACAATGTGTGTTTATTTTCCTTTTTTATATCTGTCATCACGTTTAAGGGCAATAAAAGTGCTCCGATTTTCTTCATCAGCATCTTTTCCGGTAGGAAAGTGAATCTAGTTGATACTTTGAGGAGTCAAAAATAAAAAATTCCTCATAATTTTCAAACGCGTCGGGAAAAACAACAAAAATATTAAGGGAAAACGAGAATTTTTTCGTAAAGCAAATTTTTGACAATTTTTTTTTCTTTTTGATGTAACAAAAGAAATAATAATCGTAAATACATGAAATTATCACCTAATATTTATATAAGCATTTTCTATATACCATAAAATTTTCAAAATATTTTGACTTTTTTTGAGCTATTATAGACGAAATCAATTTTCGGTTTTTTTTACTTTTTTTTTTTTATTATTATCAATAAAAAAATTTTCTATCGATTAAAAAGCTTTAAAATTTAATACAAGGCTCTTCATAACTTGTTTTAAGTAAAAATAAAAAAATTGTTAAGCATAAGTCTCCAATAGTTTTTTATAAGCGTTTAAACTGAAATTTCAAGAAAATACGTAAAAATCACGAAAATATGCAGTTTTTTTAATTAGGAAATTCATAAAAAATGTCCTATTTAAAATCTAAGATTTGAAAATTCAACACAAGATTCTCTATAACTTTTTCTACCTTTCTAAAAAAAAAGTTTATTGAAAAGTCAAACTAATTTTTTCTGAGCATTTGAAATTAGACATTAGATATTCACCTGTCTTCTTAAAACGGGAACGATTTTCTTATTTTGATGTAATTCAAAAAAAAATTACCGTAGACAATTGAAAATTTCACTAAATATTTAGATTATCATTTTCTATACACCAAAATAATTAAAAAATATTTTGAAATTTTTAAGATTATAGGCCTAAGAAATTTTTAGTTTTTTCTTTAAATACCAATAAAAAAATTTTGTAGGATCAAATTTCTTAAAAATTTAATACAAGGTTTTTCGTAAGTATTTAATAGTGTAACCAAAAAATCAAAAGAGTGTATTAAATAAATAATATTTTATAGATATTTTAAGTTCAAATTTGGATGAAATTAGATATTTAAATGAAGAATGACGATGTTATTTATTTCGTTGTAATTTAAAAATATTTTTTAAGGGTTTTTGAAACTTTTAAAGTATATTATTATAATGTATAGACTTAATTAATTTTTCAATTTTAATGTTTTCTGCAAAAATGAATTCAACCTACTCTATTATTAATATTAATTAAATGAATTATTTTAATAGCAATAATATCATAAAATACACTTAGTTATGTAGACCGTCTTCGCTCAGAATCGTTTACCGTATACAATGATTTATATCATTGAATACAAATTTAACACATCCATGAAAGTGACCCACTCGATACTTACTGTACAGCAGAGCGGTACCCACTTGTCGACTTTTTTTTTTTTTTGTCCTATACTATAATTGTTGTTAAAGCACTTTTTTTAAGTATGCACTAAGGTTTTAATGTACGAGCAAACATGTAATAGAGATTTTTTGCAGTCGTCAGAAATATTACTAAACTCGAAAACACTCGGTTGACGGTTATCTGCTGAGGATTTTAAGTGCAATGCATCACTGGCGGGCGTTCTTACTTTTTCTTTTTGTTTTAATGCGCAAAATACGTAAAGTAATACCTATATAAATAAAATATCTATATTGTTTTTTTCGGTAAAGAAATAAATATATTCGATGTTAAAACGCAGTATTTATGAAAACAGAAGGGAAATGTACGCGTACACGAATAAATAGATGTATAGAATAAAGAAACAAATGCTGTATAGCATCCGCTAAAAACATTAAATTATTATATTTTATTGTATACATTTAAAATTGATTCGCTTTGATAAATCCTTGTGAGCATTATTATTTATATTAAATTATACTATATATATATATATATTATACATATTTTATAGGTTTATATCGCGGTTCGTTTTCCGAGTCTCGAGGGTGACGCGAAAATCATGTTTACGATAAACGAAACAAAAAAAAAAAAAGTCAATCGAATGACGACAATATAAAATTATAATGAAACGAGATGCCATCGCCGTCGTAGTCTGTTCGAGCCACGGATTAATGTATAAATATATTATGATAAAATTATATAATACTATAATTTCCGTGCGGACCACAATTGACGGGGTGGAGAACGACTTAGGATATTAAACCGCGACAAGGACCGGCGCTCCGTTACTACGGTAACTCTGGTTTTGACCTACTAAGCCGCCACCACCGCCACCGACAACAACCACACAATTCGTGGTACTCCTACAACAGCTGTTGTTGTTGTTGTTGTTTTAGTGTATGTATATAAATATAGTAACTACACACGGCAGAGCACAGCAGAAGACGTTTTCTTTTGTTTCGCCGTGTGCATATTATATACGTGCTCGCGATGTATAGTATTTATAACAGTGTCGTCACAGGCCATTAGCTAATATATTCAGCAAAGGGTTGCGGTTGGTAGAAAATGACGATTTTAACACTAGAACACTGCAGACTTAATATAATTAAATTAACGAAATACTTCAAAATTTAAAACCCATTTGATTTATAGGATTTCCAAAGGGAATTCTAAAATAATGGACTTTAATGTACTATTTGGTATATGCTATATAGAAAATAGGTATACAATACATAGTATAATATCCTGTGACCTATAATATATACTCACGGTATGCGTCGAAAAGTTTTTTTCGTACATTTTTATACTGTAGGTAGGTATGTCATCATCATGTTTTTCTATTTTGTTCCAATCAATAACTTCCTTTTTTAATTTTATATTAATTTAATTTTCGACAGTTATTAAATTTTGGTAGATAATTATCATTACGGGTACCTACAATATTATTAAAATGCATAATGAAATATGTGGTTCCTTTACTCCGATATTATGCAGCACGGTATGTAGGTATAGCGGCGAGATGGAAAATTCAATTTTTTTTCCATAAAATTCGTAAAAATCAAAATCCTGCAGTACGGAAGGGTAAAAAAAACCGTTCGCTAAATTCACTTTTTTGCGGGTGCGGTGCGACAATGTTGGGTGCGCGTTGGAACAGAGGTCAACGGAGTAGGTTAAAATATAATGTACGGTACAGAATATGTCATATGCGTAACCACACCATATTAAATTATGTATTATTATGCGATTACTGCAAGATGTATTACGCAACTGCCCACGCGACACGCGCGAATAGAACGTTTTTCAGCTTTACGATCCTATATATATATAACTATAGAGCGTTTAGAAAACACGTGTGCTACAGTGATATTAGAACATTATAGTATATTATATTATTATTATAACCACAGTCCACAACACAACAGATTTAACCTAGTGTGTGTGTGTTATGCCGCGAGCGATGTTAAATCATGTGCACGCGTGCCCGTAAAACACGGCTGCGAGAGGAAATCAACCACATCGGTGCTGGAGATAGGCGCACAGTGCAAACAGAAACCCACGTGGAATAACGGAGGCAATGGAGAGTACAATAATAATATGTAAGTATACAACAGCAAGAGAGAGCGAGGGCATCCTGCAATATACAATACATGTGTATTGTATATAATATATGAGATTTAACGAGGGTGCATATTATAAAATATATTGAATATACTATATAGCTGCATGCGAGACGAAGAGAGATAGAGGCTCTTTGGAGAAAGCATTTTCCCTCCAATAATAATGGTCACACACATATTTATATATATATATATATAACATTTATAATATACCTATGTACAGAGTGATTTGCAATGCATGCTCACCCCATTTTTCATTAGATAATCAATTTTTTAAAATTCTGAATTATGGAAATTTTAAATACATATTATTGAAGACCATATTTTCTTGAGATTTTTTGTACTGCTTAATAAGTACCCCGCGGAGATACAAACTTCTGTTTTTCAAATGACAAACTCTCTTTTCAACAGTAAATTATTAAGCGGAAAATTTTTCTGAAAACTTTAACGTATCAAAATTTAAACGAACAGTTTTTGAATTATTTAACTTTATGTGTTAAGGATAATATAGGACAATGATAATGGATTTGAAAGATATGATTCTATGGAAACTTGAACATTTTAGTAATTTATATTAATCTATCCATATTTATAATTTATAAACATGGTCCGAGTATAATAAATACTAGATCCAGTATTGCATATGTTTTATATTTATCATTTTTAAGTACTATTATCCATAGTATAATCATTTCAATAACTAAAAAACTACTTTTTCGAATTTTGAATTAATTACATCAAAAATTTCAAAAAAAAATATAGACTGAATAATTTATAGCAAAAAAGGGGAGGGTTTCATTTGAAAAACAGAAGTTTGTATCATTACGGGCACTCCTCAAGTAGTACAAAAAAGTCTCAAAAATCTTTAAATAATATGGTCTTGTGTATATTTAAAAATTTCGGAAATCAGAATTCAAATAAATTCATTATTAAATGAAAAAAATGAGGGTAGGGGTGATAGTGAGCATGTTTGGCGAATCACCCTATATATACATCTGTATATTTAATATGTATTTACAGTCGTATACATAATATATAATACGCACGTATACATATACTATGTATACCGCATACCGCGTATATGTATCAGCTTGCTTCCGGTCCGTTGACCGAGTCGCTGTATCGCGAGCTTTTAATATGATAACGAACAACAATAATAATAATATATGCGTGAGCACACACCACGTGCGTATATTATTATTATCTCGTTTTGCATAACCCAGGTGAGAAATAAAAAGATTTACAACCGAAAAACTGTCGGCTCACCGTTTTGCGCGCGTATCTTATAATATATAATATTATAACCGGTTGAAAAACGTTTTGGGGAGTAAAAAAAATTCATGAGTTCTACGACACTTGCATGTATATATTATTATTTATTAGGTAACTGCTTATTTTTCGTGACTTTCTAAACAAATGCCAACGGCTCGAGATTATTACAATGAATTATTACGCGCGGACACGAGATTTAAATACCATGCAGGCTATTGATATTGAATTATTATGTACGCGCAGAAGTGCGCAGAACACTAAAAAATGTCGAATATTGTGTATTTTTTTGAGTGAATATATTATGCTGCACGTTTGTGTGATGTATGTAAAATACTAAAATTCCCATTACCGTCAAACAATTGTTACAGCAATCGAGTTTATCGACTTTGTAAAACGCACTACAGACTCATATTTATTTATTTAACTATAATATCTATATGAAATACGAGCATTTCGAAAAATGTTCTTAATGGATTTTTAAATTTCTATCATCCAATTTTCATTTTCTCGGTTCGGATGATGGGAACAACATTTAAAATAAATATAATGCTTCCAACTATATATATATATATATATAAGTAAATACAGAGTGCAGTTTACTGGTTTTCATTTTATATATCATATATATTATAATACCATATCTACACTCGTGACTACATAAATCGATGGCTTTTTGAAGTTATCGAGTGTTTAAAACGAACGAATGTAAATATTGTTTTGACGACCAAACCACATTAAAAACCATAAGTACTTATAGTACTAATAAGAATTAATATTACATAATAAACGCTTATAGATGACGTACATATTTTATGGTTTGGTCTTGAAAATAAAACCTTGATTTTATTTACAACTATAATACATATAATAATACGCGATGTTATACGAGTATAATTACTAATGTTATAATGTCATATTACCTATACATTATTATGTTATTGCTGTCGTATTACATATTACATATACCGTTGCATCATATAATAAATACCAAGGAGATTCCTTCTTTTAGTTCATGTTTACAACACATATAATATCGCCTTTTTCGACACTCTCAGTCCGTTACGATCGTTTTCCCCTCAAAAACAACCGCACTTATCACTAGTACTATACCTTGGATATAAGTTCATCGTGATTTGCCAGGTGTGCTCTGCAGTGAATGCAAGAATATGTCCTGTGGCAGTCCGGCAGATACGCCTGAAACGTCTTGACCATGATGCTCTAGTCAGCGGTACTCGATTACGGGTTGAAACATGAAGTTCAAATGCATCCAGTGTTAACTATAAAATAAAACAAAACAAAAAT
>JACXSJ010002797.1:0-17208 GCA_014851325.1 Pentalonia nigronervosa
GATTTTTCACAAGAGCAAAGATAGAATTCAATACATTTGCAAGCTGCTAAATCAAATAGTGTATCTTTTGCATTATTCTGAAATTTTTCTAGATTTGATTTAAAAGTTAATGTATTTTTCCTGTTTTTAATAGATTTAATTATTTTTTTGTACTTATCGTGATAATTTATTAACAATTGTAGAGCACGAATGTGCGATAATATTGGAATAGAGGCTTCTGCCATATTCTTTCTACATCTGTCACTACTATTTCAGAAATTATTTTAACAGTTGGATCTTTTCCATTACTATTTTGTTTTAATTGGTTTCTTACTTGTAAATAGAACTTCATTACATCTTCATAGGTAGGTAAAACTAAATTACTAAGATCACGAGTGTCACCAAAAATTGGACATTTTGACTTAATTCTGGTACAAACAGCCATTTCAGAAATTAATTGAAAATTAAACGAATAAATGCCTTAATAACTTTATATTAGCACTGTAAAACGTCGTTTACGTCCACACTTGATGATAAATAATGCGATACTAATCGTAAGTCAAATGATAATATTGCTGATTGCCTTATTTAATCTATTAAACTATTAACTATAGTCAAAATAAATTTGGTGATATCGTAAAGTAATAAAAATGATGATAATTAGGTTTTTTGTTTCCTATTTCTATATATAGATTTTAAATGCTCGGCGGTACCTCAAAACAACACTCTATGTTGACAATTTTTTTTTTACATATTATACATACTACAACACAAGTTTTCCTTACTATTATAAAATTAAATTACAAAATAAATATTTTCGTTCCACCCTAATGCTCATACTAATAAATAATAATCATTATTTACAACTAGCACATAGATACCGGATGGCAAATAAAAATTGTCTAATAGTTGACACTTAAATAAAAGCCATTGAGAGGGTACTTAATTAGTTGTCACTTGTCATTCTAAAAATATAGGAAATCTGTATATAATGTGTTGAGTTTATTACGAAATTAAGTTTGGTAAACGTAATAGAAGTAAAAAATTTGAATTTAATGATAAATCATTGTACACGAAAAACGATTTTGAATGAATTCAGTCTATAAACAAAAAAAAAATATTCTTTTTCGTTATCAGCTATTAGTTTATTGCCGTTTTATAAATGAAAAGACCATTGCAGAAGAGCTTATGTTTTCCCAGGCTTTAAATTCAACCTCAAAGGACAGTGGAATTTTGTCGGCTATCGATATATTTTTTGATTAGAATGGTCTCTCTTGGAAAAATGTTGTAGGCGTGTGTATAAACGGTACCCCTGCAACGTTAGTATCACGATCGGATTTTGTAAAGCTTGCATAAGATAAAAATCCGTCAATAATTGGTTCTCATTGTGTAATACATCGACTGCAAAAACACTGCTATCTGAAATTAAAAATGTACTAGAAATATATATAAAAGTTGTAAATACCATCAAAAGCAGTGCTCTTAAAATACAAAATAAAGAAGAGCAAGTATAATTTTTCAATACAATTTTTTTATAATTATTTACATAAATTACCCGTAGTATCAATTCACCCTAGTCATTAAAAATATTATTTAGTTGTGTTTGTATTTCAAATATATATTTTCTAATAATGTTATATGTGAAAAAGAAAAACATTATATAATACATATTTTTGAATTTATTTACAGTGCATATAACGTTACCATGGCATTTTTATGCAAACTACTACAATAAGTCTAAAGTATGAATAATAATAATTAAATATAAAATTTTATAAATCTTAAATAATCCATTAGAATAATATTAAATATAGGTATACAACATATCTTAAGACCAGTGGTTCCCAAGTTTTTTGTTTTACGCCCTTTGTGCATTTTCGAAAATCTCATCCTCTTTAAGATGACATTTTTTTAGTGAGCCGTACAAATAAATTTTACAAAATAACTATATACTATACAACTAATGACTTATTTCTTTTTTTTATAATTTTCAAAATAAAATATAAATAAACCAACTTTATAATTAATAAAATTTTATAAATATTTTTATATTAAATATTATCGGTAAAATTAATTTAATGAGAAAATTGGTTTTTCTCACAAAGTCCATAATCCGCATGGATCGTTATTTCATAATAGTGATATTATATTCACCCGTGTAGTATCTAAATTCCCCCGGTTAGGAACCACTGCCTTAGACATTAGATTAGTGTGATTTGATTTGAGATTTTTATGTAGAGTATGAAAATATGTAGTGTACACATTACCATTGTAATCTACACCTTATATATATAAACAGTATAATGCAGATTTACATTCTCCAGTGTGCTGTGTATGAAGTATGAAATAAAAAATAACCAAATCATCTTAATTCGAAAGAAAATTATTTATTAAGTAAACTAGGTATTATTAGGTTAATATTTTATATATGAAAGCAATTACAAAAATTGAATAGGTACAGTTAATATTGGAATAGTTCAAATTTACGTGGAAATTGAATTTGCAATGTATTTTACTAGATTTACAATTAGATTAATTTGATAAATATTTATTTTTACACAGACATTTTTTAAAACCTTGACCACCTAAAAGAGATTGTGCATTAGCAAAGATTTGAAGAAGAGTGGCATTTTTATTTTTGAGTTCATACTCGTAGTATTAATTATCGCTTATAGACAATCGTAAAAAGTATAATATTCTGTGGATTACCTTTACTTCTGATAGTTTGACTTTTAACGGTATCGCTACATTGCACAGTGGGATTTTGTTAATAAATCTGAATTTCATTTTTTCCGCTTGTTATTCTAGGGACAGTTTTGAATTTTTTTCCTTTTCTAAGGTGTTTTGAAATATATATATATATAAATGTCTGTCCTTTATACATTCTCAAGCCGTTCAACCGATTACGATTAAATTTGGAACAGAGATAGACTAGACCTATAGGAAGAAGATAGGCTAATTAAAAAGAAAGAGGTCCAACCCCAAGAACTGCTCAAACAATGATTATGAAATTTACGATGAAAATATTTGTTAAAAAATTATTGCTATTGGTTTATAATAAAAATGAGTGTTATAATAATTATAGTGCGAAAGAAATTAATATTATTATTTATTGTCACTGAAAGAATAGAAAATCATTTTTGATAATTGTTTATTTTTATTTAATTCTTGTTTTTAAATTAATTGTTTCTATGGTTAATGCGTCTATGGAACTCAAAGTTTTAATCAGATTTGAAAATTTCATATTGACAGTTCGTATGCTTTTTTTTTAACGTTCCGCTGATAATTTGTCTATTGCATTCCGCGTGTTTCATATGAATACTGAATACATTTGTTCAAAAAATTTGAATTCATTTTAACGTCATTTATATGTAACATGTCTCCCAAAAAACGCAAAAATCGAGCGATCCTTTGGCAATAACCATTTACAAAGCACAAGGACATTCACTACAAATGTGAGGACTAAATTTAGAAAATCCATGCTTCTCAAATGGACAGTTGTATGTTGGATGAACTCAACATCTGGGTAAACGATAAGTTTAATATTTAATAATAATAATAAGATAAGTTATCGAGTGTCCGCACACAATTCCGTAATTGTCACGAAAACATACTGCCCACCTTAAAGTTATCCGTCTTTAAAGTTGTGGAAGTGGACATAGTTTGTTGGTCGGACGTTTAAATGATCCTGTCGCGGTTTTGATGGTTGCGACACGGCTGATTCTATCAATTCCTAGGCGGAGGTGAATGACTCGGCCAAGTTTCCATTGAAGAGAGTTGAAAGATTCCTTGATTGATATACGTAAATATATACATATTCCTTGATTTTTTACCAGATTGTCTTGATGCAATGTACTAGTATGTTTCATCCATTTGGTACGTTGTTGTAGAGTGTTTATGTAAACGGATTGCCACGTACTCCAGAAATGTTTGTGGATATCTCGAATAAGTCTCCATCGTTGTAACTTGGACATAGGGATCACTGAAAGATCTGGATCTGGTATGGTCGTATTGGGTTCCAGAGTTATGAAATGGTTCGGTGTTAGTGCATCGACGTCAGCTGGATCGTTGCTCGTTGGATCCAAAAGACTGAGAGTTTAGCGTAGCTTTTATGCGTATTAAACACATACCGAGTTCTTCCATAGTGAGTCGGTGATTACCAATTGACCGATGTAGAAGTTGTTTGACGAATATAACACCTGCTTCCCACAATCCTCCAAAGTGCGGCGCGGATGGTGGGTTGAAGTGCCATTGGATCTGAAGTGTAGAGAGGTGGTTGGTGATGGAATTTTGGTACCCAGTGATTGTTGTGAATAGTCGCGATGTTCCTACAAAGTTGGTTATGGGACTATGAGTCTGAATTCTGAGTGTAGCAGACTGACATTATTGTGAAATTTTTCTGTAGGCCAGTAAGTAGGATCATCATAAAGGATAACCGGCCCTGATCATCATAGGAAATGTGAGAGAATTTCATTTGGAAAGAGGCTTCTTGACACACAATCAGCAGGATTGGCATTCGTCGGAACGTAACTCCATATAGATGGTGCGGTGAGATCTTGCAGTTAACTAACTCGGTTGGCGACAAATTTTGTCCATCGATGAGGTGAGGATCTAATCCAAACCAAAGCTGTCATTAAGTTTGTCCAGGCATGTGTACGTGTATTGTTAATCACTGATGATAACACGTTTTGGACTGTTTTTAATAATGTAACTGCTAGGAGTGCACCACATAGTTCTAATCGTGGAATCGTCACGCGTTTAAGTGAAGCTACTTTATTTTTTGCAGTAATTAAGTGACAGGTAACGCCATTTGAGGATGTGATTTGTAAGTAAACAACAGCGGCGTACCCTTTTTCCGAGCTATCCGCGAAGGCGTGGAATTCAATAGAATCATAAGTATTGGTCGTAATGCGTCTAGATATTTGAAGTTCCTGAAAATAAGGCAATTGGTCCCGATACTGCTGCCAGATTGCATAAGCATTTGGTGGAATAACATCGTCCCAACCAATGGTCGCTGTCCAATAGTAGCTGCATAAGGTGTTTGGTTTGGAACGTGACAGGCGATAAAACTACTCCAAGTGGATCAAAAATACGCGCTATTTACGATAATACCTTTCATTTCATGGGCTTGACGTCCAAGCAACGTATTGCATATTGGAAATGGTCATGTTGTGGATCCCAGTGTAAACCAAGTACTTTAATTTCCGTTTCACACTCGTCATCAGTGAACCGAAGATGATGTAGATCGTGTGGCTTCCGGAACGGTATTAGTAGTATAAATTTGTATGTTCCACAGTCATTTCAATTTTTTTACGTGGTAATTTCATGAAGCTCAAGGGAGGAGTTCCCCTTGAAGAACACTGATTTTATCGTATTACACATCACAGGGAGATTACACAGTCGTTGTCCACACATTTTCCCCTCACACAAAAATATTTACTGTATTACATTTTACAGGGAGATTTCAAAAACTTTGCCCACGATTTTCTCCCTTGCGTAAAAAAATTACCGTATTTCAAAATTACAGGGAAATTAGACACATAAAAATGGTTTTTCCCCTTACTCGAAAATATTTACCGTATACACAATATTTTTTTTCTGATCAAGTTTTTAGATTTCAAACCATAAATCTAAAATAATTATTTCAAATAAAAAAATAAACACATTGGTTAAGTATCATTTTTTATTATTATTTCAAATAAATCAATATATACATTGATTAAGTATCATTTTTATATTATAACAAATTATTTACACAAGTTTTCTTACTTCTCTAGTAAATGATACATATTCTACTATACGATCATGAATTATTAAACAATAAGCAGTCACACCTGACAGAGATGATGATGCTTCTATTTTCAATTGAAACTCTTTCTGTTTCGAAGTATCGAAAAGTATAATTGGAGCATTTGATAGAAAAGTAGTAGGATTTAATATTGGGTTCCGCACTCTTTTTTCATAGTAAGATTCTTGAAACGATGTATACATATCATAGAGAAAGGTAAAATTATTTTTTTGTAAAATCTAAATTTAAATTATCGTGCGGATAAGCTATTGAGTTTAGAAATACCTTTACGTTTGTTAGATTACAATGATCGAATATACTACAATCTTTTCCCATTGTATTTTTACGTCATTTTTGCAAACCAATAATAATAAATCGTGGTTTTTCCAATTTTGATGCAGTTTTCAAGTTCCATACAATTTTCTTAGTAGTTCCAAGTTCAGGATATTCAAATGTTTCAAAAAATCTAAAAGGCATGAACAAACTTTTTTCTTTTTCTATATGTTTCAATAATTTTAACCTTTCTCCGTCGTCAACGGTTATATGTGGTACCTTCCAAACTATTTTACTTAAATCAACTTTGCCTGTTGTAACATTAACCGCATTTATAACACTTAATGCATTTAAATCGCTATGACTCCGTGTTAATATTAATTCCAATTTCATATTATGGCGTATATTCTCGTTCTTCAAACCCAAATACTGATGATATACTATTTAGAATATCAAACTTCAGTATTCCATTACATTTTATATACGAACTAAAATCATGAGGATTAAATGAAATGTCAAATGTTAACAGAGACCCATTTTTTTTTATTAAAGAAATCCACTTGTTCCTTAACTTGAGCTTTTATATCTTCAATTTCATAATACCCCTCTTTCAGTTTAATGTAACACAGTGCCATATTTTCGTTTTCATCTGCTATTTTCATTTTAAATTTATTATGAGTTCTGTAAATATATTCGGGAATGAATTAAATGTTTGCAAACTTAACAAAGCTATTTCCGAATCCTTGTACACGATTATAGACGGAAAATAATTCGTAGATAATGTAGTAGGGCAAGATAGATAGTACGCATAAAATATATATGTATTTACCCTCTTTCCTTATATATCATATATTGTTTGGCTCTATATTGTATGCGTATTCCAACCCACTACCTTCTTACATATATACATGCATATATGTACGTATATGTATATGTGTATATGTAAGGATTTAATTATATAATAGGTTAACTTACTTTAATTTGGCTGTGATTCTATTATATACTTGATGGAAGAATGAGAAAGAAATATATTTAATATTTCTTCTCATACAACTTATTCTCAATTAACAAACACAATTGACTTATTTGAAATATTTAAAAAAAGAATACATTTATAAATTAAATGAACTAGAAATTTTATATAATATAAGACGGTTGTATCATGTTGTTCCTCAAGTAATGTCTGGTGCTGGTGGTGTACGCCGGAGGACTGCCAGGCTCTGGATAGGGGTATGTGTCGTTCGAGCGATGAATAGATTTATTTTAACGTTATTATGAAGACACAACAATATAGATTACAGATGTTTATGTCATGGCATAGATATCTGTGTCTAAGTGGTGTGATATTTATTTAGTAAGGGATATGATGATGATACTTCTATTAACATTAGTTATAAAAAGTATGCATAATTACAATAATTTAGTTGTGTTTCCATTTAAACTTAAAGTAACTGCTTCATACATTGTAAATCTTGGTTATAAATTTAATATTCTAGACTCACAATGTTTAATATGTAGTACAATTGTCAATGCTTCTCCAAAATGATCAATCGGATTATGATCTTGATCGACTAGCTGCAAGGTTATTGAATCAATATTTGTTTTATTTAATTTGTAATATATCAAATTTGTAGGTGACTGAATCACTTTTGTTCCTGTCCTTCCACTTGGGATAAATTCATAAATCGAATGACTTTGAAAATGGTTGTTGAATGATCCTTGAGCTATATTACACATCACTTTTATAGAATTAATTGTGTTTAAATTTACAGCTTTTTCCGATTGATAAGTTTCATATTCTGGATTATAATATTCTCGTTTTTCAAACCCTAATACAGATGCTATACTATTTAGAATATTAAACTTTAGTATTCCATTACATTTTATATACGATCTGAAATCGACAGAATCAATATTTATATAAAATATTATCCCAGTATTAAATATTTTATTTTTCTGGAATATCTTTTTTGCAATTGTATTGTTAATGTCCTCTATTCATAACATCCTTCTTCTAGCTTAAATTCAAAACTTTTTTTATAACAAAAAAAATTATTTACACCGGGAATTACTTCTATCTCCATTATGTTATTAGTTGAATTTATATTCGGAAATTAATTGTAAATTTGTAAACATAACAAAGCTATTTCTGAATCGTCATAAACGTTTAAAGATGAAAAATAACTTAGAAAACTTAGAATAAACGAGATAATCTTAAGATGTTAGGACAACATATGATCAATGACATACAGTGATAAGGAAAACGAGTAATTTTACCAACATGTCTGTTTATTTAATCATGATAATATATATTATAATTAAAGATAATAATATTTCTCTATCTAACAATAACAAATTTTAGTTTTGAAAAACAGTTTTCCAGTTTTTGCTGAGATATTATAATGGATTAATCTATTAATATGTAAATATATAATGATAATAGTATAAATAAAAACAAATTATGATTATGATATAGTTTCTGAAATACATTATTATCTTCTATTATAGTATTTACCATATTTACCATTATTTATTATATTTGCATAATTTATATATTTATTTACTTTAAATATCATTTATGTTCTAGTAAGAAACATATGTATAGGTTAGAGAGTTTTTGAACATAGATTATATTCTAATTTAACGACTATAGCAAGATTATTTTAAAAAAGCATGTACTTACTCAGTTTGAGATGTTTACAGTGTTTTACACTTGAGTAGATATGTGTTGTTTGAAGAGGTATGGTAGTTGACAAATAATTTGAGTTGCTGACCAGGTGTTGTACTTGGATGTATGGCTGAAGAAACTGGTAGAACTTATGAAATTTATGAATTTCAGAAAAATATCTGAGTTAAATAGTAAAAATCAGCTCCCTCTACCCATTTAATTCTTCTTCAAATATTTTTTAGTCAGTCTATTTTAATATTAAAAATTATGACATATCAATATGACCTAAAAAACAATTTTACATATATTTAAATTATTACAACTAAGCTGAATTTAATTATATTTCATTATCTAATACTCTAAGAATGAAAAAACTAATTAACCTATTTCCCCTTGAGAAATAGCTAAAAGGTTATATCTTATAATAACTATACCGCATTACTTTGGTTATTTTACATTTGTTAAACAAAACATCTAAACAAGTTTTTCTGGGTATGGGTAAATTTGGATATAAAAGACCATCAATGATAGCAAAATAGTTTCAGTTCTTCAGTTACAGTACTATGTTTTACACAAGAAGATAAAGATGACTTTCTATTCAACCAAAACCATAGATGAAGAGATATCTGAGTCAGAAGTAAGGTTTTTAAAATATTAAAACTTTTAGAGGTCGGTCGTAACACCACTCAATTCTAGCATATTTTTTTTTCATATAGTAGCGATTTTAACATTATATAATGTTATAACTTTTAGAGGTTGACCGTAACACTAATCATTTATAATATTTATTTATTTATTTATTTATAACATATATTTTTTCTTATTTATTTGTAACATATTTTTTATTATTTATTAGCAATTGATTTTAACATTAACAGTTAATTGTAACACCATTAATTTATTTTTATAGCATGATTTTGATAAGCCAAAAGTTAAAAAGATGAAACCAACAACTTCAAAAGCGAAATCAGTTATAAAACGAACTGTGGAAAGGAATACAAATAACAAGAAAATGAAGCAATCTAAAAAAGTAGGATAATAGTTTTAAATAGGAGTATAAATTTAAATATTTTATTTTATAGGTTACTTCATATTTAGATAAAGTAGAAGATTCATTAAGAACGGAGAAAATTGATAAAGAAATTGTTAATTCCATCACATTTAGACAACAGGGTGATAGATTAGTTACCATTAAAACACCTTTTATAGAAAAGGCAACTGATTACTGGGTTTTAACCCATTATAAAAGTGACAATATCAAAGAAATTGATATGATAAATAGGTAATACTTAACAATTTTTATTTTAATTAAACTAATGTGTAAGTTAAAAAACATCATTGTTTACAGATGGAAACATTCTGAATGTTCAATAAAGTTGACGACATCGGATCAAGAGGAATCTCAAGTTGTAGGTAATAGTTTGAATGAAACTATTCATTCAATTTTCGACAGCTTTATGCAAAATACGGATAGAAAGATAATCAGAAGCAAATTAACTAACTAAATAAAAAAAATAAAATAAAATACATTTTGAATTTATTAATAAAAACAATATATACATTATACTTGCCGCATCATATTATATTTCATATTATTAAGTCTTGTAAAATCATATCTGACATTATGTTAAAATGAAATTGTAAAATTTCGTACAAAAATGAAGTGTCATCATTACACAAATGGCAATAATTGAAATCATAGTTTTGAATATACTGGTTTGTGAATTCATTACGCTGGCAGCTGACTGGTAGTCCTTTAACGTCTGACTTGATCAATGCATATGCTGAATCAAAAGTTTTCTGATATGAATCCAATTTTTCTGTTTTTCAGCAATATACAAGTCGATACAGTGCTGTAATTGCTTTAAGGTAAATATGTGATAAAGTTATATAATCGTCAACTGTATGTAAAGTGATTGATGATTGTTTGATATTAACTGAATAAGAAAAGTTGTCTGTTATTTTCACATGTTTACATCTGCTATTTCAATTATTAATAATTGATAAGTAATTTGATTCACACATAAGTGTACACCATTATTCTAAATCTAATGAAATTATTTTTTTCGTTATTTTACATTCTAATAACACTATGATCGATATTTGTCTGTTTATTAAAAGCCCGACAGTAACACTTTTCTTACCAAATGGTCTGATATCAAACACCGACTTGGATACAATAATTGACGGAGCCATAATAATTTTAATAATTAAAAAAATTAAATTGAAAAAAAAAATATTTTTTAAATAATTTAATAGAACGCGTATCTACTTAAGACTGAAGGTATTCTATCCGTGTATGCATATTATATACTAAACCTGATATATAAAATAAAATATAAAAAAAAAAATGTGAACGTATAACCTAGTTCGATAGCGTGCGGAAGGAGAAATTATTATACTTACCTATTTTCCTTGACACCTGTAATTTAAATTTAACGTATACAATTATAATCGCATGCGCTATCCCACTAGTCTATGCGTTCACGGGATATTTAATCAAGACAAAAAATGAAGAGAATTGCGGATATACTGCTAATGGATTCATTTGAACTTGACGAACTATCAAAGAAAAATTATTGTTAAATTTTTATAAAGCCATTTTTTTAAAAATATTTAAACATTTACTTGTAAAAATAATTTAATATGATGACGAGTTAACTGAGAAAAGTAGACACGACTATATTAAACAACTGATCATCAGTTACTGAATAAAAAAAATTAAAATGTTTGATTTTAAACATAAAAGTAAATTGAAAGTAAATTGAACAACTTATTCACTAATCATTAAAAAATAAAAATATTTGATTTTAAACATAAAAGTAAATTTAACAACTTATTCACTAATCATCAATCTAATATCAAATTGATAAAAAATTAAGTACAGTATAACCAACATGATGTATAATAATGTTTGTATAGTAAATATTTTCAATATTGAAAAGTTTGAAATCTAAAAACATGATCAGAAAAAAAAATATTGTGTATACGGTAAATATTTTCGAGTAAGAGGGAAAACCATTTTCATGTGTCTAATTTCCCCGTAATTTTGAAATATGGTAATTTTTTTACGCAAGGGAGAAAAACGTTGACAAAGTTTTTGAAATCTCCCTGTAAAATGTAATACGGTAAATATTTTTATGTGAGGGGAATATGTGTGAACAACGACTGTGTAATCTCCCTGTGATATGTGATACGGAAAAATCAGTGTTATTCAAGGGGGACATTCCCCCTTGAGCTTGATAAAATTACAGTGTAAAAAAAACGAAATGACTGTGAACATACAAATTTATACTACTTATATTATACAACGCTGATTGCATTGAATAGTCGCGATCTCGGTTACTTGTTTGTTTTGTTGTATCAATTGATCAACTTTGCCGAATTGTCGTCTAAATTCCAGACTTATACCTTTTGACATTTTGAAATCTTTAGTCACACAGTGACCAATGGCATAGTCTGTTGGTGCCTCTAATACATTTCCTTCCACTTCTGTAATGTCTGAATTTGTTATTAGTTTTGATACTACATCTTCCAAATATTTATAATATTCCTTTGATGTATCAGACTCTTGGAGTACATTAGTAACTGTTATTCGACTCAAAGCGTTCGAATTTGAGTTTTGTACGCTTGGTTTATAGATGATGTTTGTAATCGTACTCTTATAATTGGAGTCTCCATCTGATTAAACGTGCTCCCGGATCTTTCACTGCAAATAGCCACGATAATGGTTTATGATCTGTGACTATGTTAAATCTTCGTCCATATACATATTGTCGAAACTGGTTCACTGCCCACAATATTGCCAGTACCTCTTTTTCGTTGTATTATAGTTAGTTTGTGCCTTGTTCAATGTACGAGATGCGTACGCTATGGGTAAGTTTGATCCGATTTTCCCCTGTGACAGGACAGCGCCTATCACAATGTTGCTTGCATCCGTTGTGATGTTTAACGGTTAATTAAAACTTGGATATTGCAGAAGATGATCGTTTGTTAAAATATTCTTATAGAAAAGGAAGGAATCTTGGCAGCCGTCTGACCATATAAATGGTTGATTTTGTTTTAATAGGTTCATAAGTGACTTAGCTTTTTTGCTAAACTCATTAATAACCTTCCTGTAATACCTATACCTATTAACCCTAACTTAGATTTGATTCTAAAAACTTTTCAAAAACTCACATTTTGGAGGTTGGAGTTGTAAATTTTTTGCCTTAGTCTTTCAAATACTTTACGTAATCGTCTTGTGTGTTCTTCAAGAGGTGCACCGATGACAATTATATCGTCTAAATACACAGATGCTCATGAGCCGTTGATCCCATTCAATACTCTGTTCATTAACCTGAGGAGGGATCTACCTTGTCATCCACCTGCACACCAATCGGTGCGTAATATTGTTGCAGTGCAGCATGCTAGTATAAATTATGTATAATTGACGAGTGGGGGATTGTGAAATACAATGAAACTCGGTGTGCAGTTACTTATGCAAATGGTTATTTAAAACAAATTTTTTATCTTGTGCACCAGTATCACCATTGATTTTTGACACCACAAGCCACTCTGAGTACATTGGCTGATGATGACTCACTGACTGTGTTTAAAAATAGGTACAAATATACAATGTAATTTCACTGCATTACACAGTACAGGTTTATATTATTTATCATAACCATGCTGCCTTACATCAATGATTCAGATATTTTAGTTTCTTTAGTGTATCTAGTAATATTTAACAATACACGCTTTTTTTATACACCAATGCAGTAATCACTTGATTTATTCAAATTAGGTATGTACTTAGGCAACTGAGGAAATTGAACATAAGTCAAAACCTCCAAATTTTAATACATATTATTTTGTTGTAATGCATCAATTAATGTATAAAATATAACATTTCTCCACAAAATTTAAACAGTATTGTTATTTTATTTTATTGAAATAGCGTCTACGAATGGAAACTGTATAATATCCGCATACACTACAATTGTTGAGACAAGAGTTTGGATCCTTTAAGATTTTTTGGGTTCTGAGTAGTATGTTTTAGTAGGTACAATGAGTTCATCCCCAAGCTTTGTTGGCCTTTTTAGACCGCAGACGGATTGCGCACGTATGCGACACACATTTACTGCCCCCAGCGCTATCTATTATCATAAATATTATCAACCGCGTACGTAAGCGACATAAATTTGTCCCCTCTATTGTTATGACTTATCATTGTTATCAATCATATATTATTTTTCGCGTACACCATATCACTTGTGTAATCTGTTTTATTCACGTCATATTATTTTTATGGTATGTAACTCAGATATATTCATGCATATTATTATTTAAACTGGATCTGCAGAGATCGGAGCCTGCAATATTTTTTTTTAATATACTTTTTATTCATCACCGTTTTCCCTACTACGTCCATTAAAAGACACTTCTACCGTATTGATAATATTCACACGATATAACTAATGTATAAATACACACAACCGATCTCCATATCACGTCTTTGTCGCCAGGATGTCGTTAGATATATTTAAACAAATTAAAATGTCTATTAGTGAATAATCGATTTTCCTTATTCAATTAACTAATCGATTTTGTATAGGAAACATTTCTTATCATTAGGTGGATGTATTATCTTTATTGAATTTAACGATAATCAATTGAAAAATGTCTTATTAATTTGAGACGCCAGGATGTCGCAGACACTTAATAGCTTACATTTGCGCTAACAATTTTATATACTTTATCCTACAGAGCAAAATCGTTAGTAGCTAAACAACTATTCTCACAGTAAGTCGTTGTGATTTTCAGTATTTAAAAACAGTTTGTTTAAAAGTATTTAGTTTTTCTAAAGTGTTTAAAAATTATTTCGCATTTGTTTTAATCGCAAACATGGCTAAAATTTATAAGAAGAAGAATTTTAAATATATAAATATATCCCACCAACACCGACTGCAGAACTAATTGATTGCAATAATTTCATCTTCAACTTTATACGTCGTAAATTTTTGATTGTAGTACTTGATCCTATAGATGAATTCAACACCATAGTACAAATAATCACATCTTCGCTATATATAAATATGCCATCTCGTGTTCTTGATTCAATGACGAGGATATTTTCCCCTTAATACACCATAATAGACAGTGAAATAATTTCTGTATCTAAAAATAAATTTCACTTATATTTATGAGGTGGATGGGGTATAAAAGATAGTATATCTCCCAGTGTTAATATACATTTAAAAACTAAGCTGGCATAATTAAACATCGCGAAGGTGCGATTATTTGTAAATTTTTAGTGCCTATAGCATTAAAAAAGATAAATCCGCCTCTACACGTATACATTACAATATCAACCAAATTTAATGAATCAACTATTATTATTAACTACATATATATATATATATATATATATAAAGTTAAATAAAATTGGAACCGAAATAAACCGAAAAAAACCCTGAAAAATTCTCTGCAAAAAATATTGGTACTGGTTCCGATTTAGGTCCCTGAGAATATCAAAAAAATGTTTCGGTGAGGTTCCGGTTTCAATATATTCAAAAGGTTTTGGTTCAAATATCGGTATTTTAATTTCGGTTCCAAGCCCATGTTAAGGACGAAAAACGCGACACTATTCGCCATTAGCTGTTGGTCTATATGTATATTGTTTTATTTTTGTACTTATTATCATGTGTAAAGTATATAATATTATGTAGATTACGCAGCGTATTCTTCTAAATCGCTATGTCGGCTCCGTAATTATTATATAACTCAGATGCCGCAAAGTTAGTTGGTCGCCTTACCTTGTTACAACATTACCGGCGACTAACGAAAGGTTTTTATATTATATTCATTTGTTTTTGTACCGTCAACGCGAAATTTAAGTGCGTAAATCGCTGTATATCATATCACTCTAATTCTCACAGGCACAAATAGCCGTTTTATTATTTTTTTATATCTTTTCGTGTACGCGAATCGCCACCAAATCAATTAATTTGTATTTGATTTTATTTAATTATATGTACAAGTACACAAATCGACATATTTAATTATAATATTCATAATATATTATATGAAATAGTATGCGATAATCGCCGTATGTTTGAAAATTATATTATTGTTCTAGCATAGTGTATTTTTATATTATTGTAGCTGCAGGACCGGTTGGCCAGTCTGTGCTACACAAATTGTGAGTTTTTGTTCTTTTACGATTTTGTTATTTACATTGTCGAGCCAGAAGAGTCGTCATACATATATTGTTAGGCGACGCATTTTTTATATCTTATATATATATATATATATATATATTGTTGGGCCAGAAGCCCGTATTATTATTATATTTTTATGTAGCTCTAATAGCTGTAGTATATTATTATTTTATATTGTTGAGCCATATAGTTTTGTTTTGCAGCTCAGATAACTTGCTTTATTATTTAGTGTTATATTGTTTTTTTACCTTTTGGGTTAGGAGTGCGAAAGTCGTATATATTTGTGTTGTTGTGATTCACCTTGTTTATACAAGGTATAAAGAATTATAATTATTATAATTATTTTTGTACTTAAGAATGAATATTCAATTGTGAATTATATAGCAACTATAACTAGTCAAACTTTGTGTTACCATTCTTGAGTTACCACCTCACACTAGTACTCACAGGTTTTGGTTGGCGAACTTGTCCAATTTCTGCTGAATGACAAAAAATATAAGTACACATATTACACAGGTCGGTCAGTGTGTAGCAGACTACAAGATTTTCTGTTGTTTTATTTTTGTTATAAGTGTTATTACAAATTTATTCTTTTTTTAACTAATAAAATAATTAAAATTAGTAAAATAGTAATGTTTTTACTTTTTTTATTTAAATTCATAAATTATATAATCTTAAATATTATTTATGTTAGTACATGTTGTTTATTTGTTATTAAATATTTTATTGTATTTTTGAATAATATAAATAAATAATTTTAAAAAGAAGCTGAACACTTGAAATATGATTAGTATACTGCAAAAGAGAGTACATCAGTTTTTTTTTATATATTTATAAATAAAATGGAAGGCAATAAATTAGATAACATTATAATAATACTAAATAGGTGCTGATAGTAATTCTGATACAGTGTTTGACGTTTGCTGTAGTGCATTGATTTTTTTTATTTGATAATCTCCTTTATCAATTTTCGTATTATTTTCGCAATATTCTTTTGCACCAGGAAATTTAGAATTTTGTTCTATAAAATTATAAACTATAAGTTTTTTTTTCTTTTAAGTAAATTTTTTTTTATATAATTACGTTTTTGGGCTATGTACAAATATTTTATTAATATAATATTAATTATTAATTAATAAATTATAAATAATTTAAAATTTAAAAATTTAAATAATTATAAAATAAATTATAATTAATTATTTTATTTAACGTCATGAACACACGTTCGCGTGCACGTCCGCTCCGTTATCGGTCCCCGTAATTACTTCGAGTCCGCCAAACATGGCGCCGCCGCCTCA
>JACXSJ010002797.1:17308-36559 GCA_014851325.1 Pentalonia nigronervosa
CAAAGCAGTAATCAGAAACCTGCATCACTCCACTATCATAACTGATATTACAAACGCCCTGGCCGAACTTGGACACTCGGCCACGCGTGTGGTTAATATCAAGAAGAGCCATCGTCCCTTACCACTGTTCCACGTAGAACTGGCTCCTAAAGATAACAATAAAGACATCTTCAAGATTAAAAAACTCCTTCACTCCACTATACTGATCGAAAAACCACATACAAAACGCAAAAACCCGCCTCAATGCTACACATGCCAAGCGTACGGTCATACGCGCAACTACTGTAGTCAGCAGCCCAGATGCGTTAAATGCGGCGATAACCACTCAACTGATGTGTGCACCAAAGATAGTAGCCTCCCGGCTAAATGTGCACTGTGCTCTGGTGCACATACAGCGTCATACAAAGGTTGTATTATTTACAAAAAATTAATGAAATCCACAAACAAACCAAAAAAGGCAGAAATTCCAAAACAACAAGGCACCTCACGTCGTCATGCATCGCATTCACCCCCATCCGCTCCATCTTACGCTAGTGTAACAGCTGGCCAACCAATATCCAATACTACAGATTCAACGTCAAACATCGTGAATGAACTCAACAAATTATTAAATCCATTAATCTCTCTAATAACTGTAATTTTAAGCAAACTCACAAAAATATTCCCATAACAGTCTTTTCCTACATTAAATCTTATCTAAAAACCTCATTAATATTATCTACAATCCCCATCCCATATTCTATTAAAATATTATATTATTTTCCAACAAATCTCTTATCTACAAACCTCATTAAAAACTATCAACAATCCCCTTTCCATATTCTATTAAAATATTATATTTAATTATCATGTTAATTAATATTTGTAACAGCTTGTAATAGTGTGCTGAAAAATTTTAAATCTAAATAAAAAAAAAAAAAATTTTTCTAACCGATTTTGGGTAAGATTTTTATACACTAGTGACCTTACATTTACAGTAAAAAAAAAATTAAAAAAATCATCAACAATATATTGTGTATTAATTAATCCTTGATACGTCAAAATCAATATAGTAGATTTTAATTCTATTTTCCTCGGCACTACACATCTCTTGTATATATAATGATAGCTCGAAATAGGTGTATTTAAGAAACACTAGTTTTCAGCTATATATTAATATTAAATCAATATCACGTTTAATATAGAGAAATATGGTATTGTAATTTTATTATTTAACTGAAAATTATTAAATATTATTATTAATTTTTTTGAATACGTACTTTTTTTTTTAGTTTCGAATCCTAATTGTTCATACAGGAAAAGAAGGTATTTTATTGACATTCCTAAAACAAATAATTGTTGAACAATGTATTATTATTTTGCTACAACTAGTAATCATGATATTTTTTTTCACACATAATCTTCCCAATACTTGAAATAAATGGTCATTTTTAAGTTTTCTAAAATTCAAAATTATATTTTTTGAAAATAATTTAAATGGAATTGTCAATTCTTACATCTGTGGATTGGAGGGATCACTATGACATTTTAATAGGGTTATATACTACAATTAGATAACGGGTTAGATTATGTTAAATCACATTTTATAAAAGTTAAATAATATTTTTCAAATGATTCCATTTGTTAAATAATATTTAAATAACACAATATAATACTACTTAGTTTATATATATATATATATATATATATATATATTTCTATGTTGAATATGTTATGTAAAAAACATCAAATATCGTATTATAGTTTAATTTAGTTTTTAATCTTATAATTTAAGAGAAATAATTAGCATGTTATGTAAAAAATCAAAAAACATTTAAGTTTTGATATTTTTTTTGTACAATGAATAAACGAGAGGAAATTCGTACGTATACCCGTTTGTATCACTATTGGAAATCAAGTACTATAGTAAAATAAATCAGTTTGCCTATCTTTGGTGTCTTATCTTTATCGGATATATTGTTCAAGTACAGTGTTTAATATTTTATAGTGACAACATTTACAAAAACTGGTTTTTAGCGAATAATTATTCCGTTATTTGGAGACAAATTTATGTGTAATTAACAATGAAGTTCATATTTCTTAAAAATATTTTGTTAAACAGAATATTTCATAAACTGGAAGTTTGTTATATGAAAGTTTCACTGTATTTCCAAAAACCACCACTAATGATTATGTTAATTAAGATTAAATATCTGTCGCAACAATTTAGGTTTAAAAATAATATATACCAGCTAAGTTCAATTTCAGGCATTTCTGAGGAATATCAGCGGATACCACATAATATCTGTGACGACAATAAACATGTTGCAGTCACCTACAGTGGAACTTTTGACATGAGGACGAATAGTAAGGAGGCGACGAGGTGTGGTATTTGGTGGACAAATTTGGGATGGGACATAAATAATATGAGTAAACAAAAAAAGTAGGATTTCTTTTTAAAAAATCCAAAGTTAGTGTAAATGCTACTGCTGAGTAACCAATACCATTAAAGAATGATTCATTTAAAAGAAATGAGAGCGAATTAAAAGATCATAAGATATTAATTCGGAATACGGGAACTGAAAATGAGTTAGCTTTTAAAGCGTCATTTTCGCATTGCAAAATAAAAAAAAAATTTAACCATGGGAGAAGGCTTAATTATATCTTGTTTGATCGATGCCAACCTTACACTTTTGGGACATAAAGCTGCTAAAAAGATAAAAACAATATCTCTTTCTGATGATACTGTTTCGATTCGTATAACTATGATGAGTAATGTTATTCATTCAATAACAACTTTTAATAAAAATAAAAATGTCAAAGATTTATGTTCTTCAATTAAATGAGTCAACTGGAATTACTGATAAAGCACTGCTACTTATCAATATTCGGTATGTGGATTAGGACAAAAGAGAAATTAAAGAAAAAATCCTGAACTGCTTGGAACTCGAGATATATACAACTGGAGCTGAATTTTGTAATATGTCTGGTAGGTATGCGGGACTAGTAGCAAAAATGAATCAAGTAGCTTCACATATACAAGGCACACATTGTATGATACACCGAGAAATGCTAGCAAGTAAAAGAATGAGTGTTGAGTTTAATCATGCACTAACAACCCTTGTCAAAATGATTAATTTTATTATGTCTATAGCTCTTATATCGCGACTGATTGCAATTCTGTGTGATGAAATGTGATCCACATATAGAACACAATTACTACAAGCGGAAATTAATTGGCTTTCGAGAGGTGGGATATTAATGAGACTGTGTGAACTTAGAGAAGAAATAATAATATTTTTGTAAAGCAAAAACTGAACCTTGTTCAGTACTTCAAAGACATAGATTGGGACATGAAGTTATGTTATCTTGCAGACATATTTCAACATTTGAATGAGTTAAACCTGTCACATCAGGGGACACAGAAAACCATGTTTCATAGTTATAGTAAAATAGAAGGACAAAAGAAAAAGATTGATCTGTGGATCACAAGAATTGAAAACAACTGTTTTGAAATGTTCAGCATCTTAATGAAATTTATGAGTGGGGTGAACGAGAATAATGAAAATTTCAATTTTACTCAACTTAAACTGATTATTGGTAGTCACTTGAATATGTTGTTACATAAATTCGAAGAATATTTTTTTTCAAATAAAGACTCAAGAGATGGTTTTTTGTAGATTTTGGATCCCTTTAGTTCCAATAGCTTAACAAATACTCTATCTATGAATGAAGAGAATATATTGGCACATCGTTCCTCAGACGTCACATTGAAAAACTTAAAAAACAATTCATCAAATGATAAGGTTTGGATAGATGTTCACATCGAATATGATATGTTAAGTTAAAAAGCATTGAGAATCCTACTTCCTTTTCCGTCAACGTACTTATGTGAAAGTGGATTCTCAACAGTCACTGTAACGAAGATTAAATATGGAAAAAGGTTGAATTTGACGCTGACACTGAGTCTTTCATTATCTAACGTTACTCCAGATATTGATAGAATATGCAGCCACATTCAAGCTCAACCATCCCATTAAGATTCAGGCACTAATATTAATATTATTTTTCCTGTTATTATAATCTAATATAAATATAATGTTACATCAAAATATAATTTGATTTCTAAATAAATTACATTTTGCTGAATTTAGTATTTTAATGCATTGCTAATGTTGCCGTTTGTCGCCATGTTTTATATACCCTACTTTTTTAAATATAAATTTCATAGGAAATATCACAGAAATTTCACTAGAAATATACTTTCATCATCCAATACTGAGAAAAAACACTGGAAGAGGATGGTTACAAGTGACGAGACTCAAAGCTGTTGGACTAACCAACTGGCCAAGAAAAAAACATGAGTAACGTGACTTTGAGGCTGGTGGGCTGCTAAGCCAAATCGAGAAGAACAACAATGATACTAATGCTCAAGCATGAATTAAGTAATTTATGCTTCTGAATGTCAGCCCTCCAGGCACACTCTTCATAACTTCTATATATCTACTGGCTGTCACTAAGAAAAGTCTTTCCTAAGCCTAGTGAGTGTCATACACTGTTGTATCATATTGTTAATAAACAGTTTAAACCACACGTAGCGGTGTTACAATAATAAAAAATAAAAAATTCGGTTAGATTCATGTAAGAATCATGGTTAATTTCACAACCGTTGGGTAGATATTTAATATATATATAATATGTTAAAATCAATAAGAATTTGTTTTGTTCATAATTTTAAGTGGAATATATTTAACCTTTGGATGAATTGAAAAAACACAATATGTTAATTTAAGTAAAATATTAATTGGTATGATAAGAAAATTAAAAATGTCCGATACTATCAATATTACTAAATTATAAAAAAATAAATCACTGGTAGTATATTCAAATAATATGATTTATAAAAATACTAAAATCAATTATCTTGATATTCTTAAAAATCACAAGTTATAATAATAATTATAGCTATTATAGCTATCGTATCATATTAAAAGGTATAATTTACTTTATTATAATATTATTTTATAATATTAAAGTTATAAAAATTCATTAAATTAAAGAACAGTGTTTTTGATATGTTTTATTATGTTTGATTTGAATCAAAACAGTATTATCTAATTCCAACTTGGATGTATTATATATAAATATATGGTATGCATTTATTGAAGTTGGAAATACACATTTGTTCATCATAAAAATAAGAATAATAAATTACGAAGACCAAGTAATCCATATTTATTCGGTTCAAACTGTTTTTTTTTTTTTATAGTCAACATGACAAAGACAAATATACCAAATATGTTGAAATAATCATAATATCAATAATATATAATGGTGCATTCTAGCTCTAACTCTCTTCAACTTTTATAGAAAATATAATTTGTTAGAGAGAGAGAGAGTGAGAGAGAGATCCAACGCGTTGAATAAACATAACATTCGTGTAATATACACAATTATTTTTTTTTTAGTTTAATTATTCAAATGATTTAATAATAAAATATTACCTTTCCATTCAGGTGGGAGTTCTAACAACAGAAAATAGAAGTATATAATTGTGTCACATGGAAATATTGGTTAGGTAAGATTACGCTATTTTTAAACTTGCATTAATCATCAGATTAATATAAATGGTGTAAACAATATTATTAGAACATAATTTAAGGGGAAAATGTTATGGCATTGTCTCGTTTACCTTCTAATCTACAAAAAAATGCGAGTTGCAAGTAGTCGCGGATAAAGTGAAACTTTTATAGAGTCTTTCAACTGATAGAATATTTGGTTTGTATTGGTATAAAATAAAAATATAAAATTTACAGTTGAATTTTATTAAAGTGTAAAATGAAATGTTGTGTTTATGTAAATATATATATAATTGTACGTGATCAATATGTTATACATAAAATATAAATTAATACGTTATCAGATAAATAAATTTATTTATGACTGTGCAAGAATGTGTGATTTCAATAATACAGTAGCTTATTGTAAAATTGTATGTACAAAAAAAAAAAAAATGTGGTTCTCCCAACCGGAAGTGAACCCACACACTGCATTGAACAGATAATGGGGCAAGTAAGATTTATAAATTTAACATTCCCCATAAATTGGTATGTAATCAAAATAAAAATATTATAATAATAATATATTTGAACAACTTTCTCTTCATAAATTGGTAGAATTATGTAGACGATATCCTTTTTAGAAAAGTTAAGTAAAGAAATGCAATTTTCTTAATTGTTTAATATTAAATGCATATAATGCAATAGTATAGTTCGGGTAGTAGAAGTTAAATTAGAATATTTTAATTTAATTTAAATGATTAATGCCTAATTCCATGATAAAAACAGTACATTTATTATCTCTTATTACGCCTAGGTAATATCTTCTTAAATTGATTATTGTCAATGTAATATCTATTTAAATATTAGCTCATTAGTGGGCCGCTAATTATTAATTTTCCAGGGCCATCATGAAACCTTAGTTAGTCATAATATCGTAAAATGAAAGCGTACACTATAATATTATTATATAATTAAAATGCAAAAAAAACATGGTTTTAACATTGTCTTAAGTTTCATTACGTTTATCGTATAGTCCATAATATGAATCATAACCTAAAAAATAAAAAAGAGAAAGTTTTAATTTTAATTCTTTATTGTAAAAATATCCCTCGAAATACGTCAAAACTGAGATATTTGAAAAAAAATTTTATTTCCTATGAACTGAAAATAAAAAACTGACTTTGATGCTTTTAAGGTAATTGGACAAACCAGATTTACAAACTTAACATTCTCTTAACACAGGCGTAATTGAAATAAAATTATGTATATTATATTGAATATTTAAATTTCAACGAATAATTTTTTTAAATTAGTAGAGAAATGTACATGCTACCTAGTGGAATAAAAAAGAATAATAGCTTAAATTACTATTTGGTGATGAGCATTATTAGTTTAATACAAATTTTATTATATTATTATCAGCTATTAGGTACAATTGTAGATTAAATCTATTAGGGACATGTGTTTTGTCTTAACGTTGTTTCAACTGCTACAGCTTATATGTGTATCAAGAAATACTATTTTGGTTGTCAACAGTAGTTAGGTGCGTTTTGGTTAGGTAATAGGTTAGTAATCAACATGTTTATAGTAAATTCGTTGAAAATAAATATTGATACATATTAAAAAAAAAAAATAGTTTATTTGTGTTTTTTACATTAAAAATATTTTATTATCTGTTGTTTTTTAACAAAATTTGAAATTTTTTGATGTTTAATTGTTCGAACATTATAACTATTTATAACGATCAATTAATGTTATATTTAATCTATAAAAATGTTCTTACGAATATCATATGCTTTGATGGCATAGTGGAATTGTGTATCACCTAATAAATACATAATATTCGTATAATTATTTTTTAATATTTATAAACTTTTTATTTATAGTTTATATTCAACACAATAATTTAAGTACAGTGTGACATAGTTACAAGTAGAATAATTTAGAGCCTTCTGTGCCCCCCACAAATCCAGGCGATCCAGGCACACCTCCCGCCAATGTGATTTAAATTATTCTACTTTAAATTATTCGCCCTTAAATTATTCTACTGTTACAGATATATTTTTAGTGTAGAATTTAGGGGAAAATATCTTTAATAATTTGTGTCATGTACCATATAAGAACTTAATAAAAATGCAATAGTATTTAACTATTCACGCAGTGTGACTGTATTTATTCCTACTAGTAGAAATATTTTGTGTTATATGAGTAGATGTAAAATTAATAAAAACGAAAAAAATTCACACTGTAATTACACTACACTAAATTATATTCTATTTTTTTAAGTAAAAAAATCTATACATTTAAGACGAAAATTATAAAAACTTTTTCGTTTAATAATATTATTTTTAAATTTATATTAATCATATTTATTTTTTGGTAATTCAAAGGCGTTTACATATAGTTATAATGTATAATGTGTATATCCGATTCTAATAAATTAACTGGATATCCAGATGGTAATATTCGTAAATAATAATATTATTGTACGAGAAATAATTTAAAATATTTCAGTAGGGCAATGTTTTTTGTATCGTTTGTGTAAGGCAAAAACTCATTGCCAATCAATTAGATGTGCTTGTTGTAAAAATAATATGGTATGTAAATAAAAAGAAAATATGTATAACAGATAATATAAAATTTATATACATAGAGTTCATTAATTAGTGTTTAAGTCAATCAATTAATATTTTGTTAATAAAACAATTTAAGCAATATACCTAGGTATTTATGTAATATAAGTATATTAAATTTCATGATTATTTCATAATACTTTATAGGTAGCACTGTCGTTTATAAAATATAATACACGTATGGTTAATGAAAAATAAAATAAAAATAAAATGTAATATGATATAATATATTGACTATAATTGTTATATTTTTTTCTTTTGGATGCATGGCTTTCTCCTAAGTTAATTTTTTCTCTTTTAGCTTCTACCAAGTTTTATTCATTTTTAAGAAAATTAACAAATTTCCATATTGTTGTATGATGGACTCCTATGGATGAATTAAATACATTATGCCATCCTCTACGGCATTATTAGTTCTTGGTCATTTCTTTAAAATATTTTCATATACATTCCATATATTTAATGAGAAAATTGGACTTCTTCTTTTTCTCCGTGCAGGACGCCTAAGTCAAGTGTTCTCGAAGTAATTCAAGATAGCATAGAAAAGAGAATCATTTGTTATGTAGTATTCTGACTTTATAAGTTCTTTAATACATTTACTGTATGGTGTACAGGTACGAATACCAAAGCACACAAATGTTTTACTTGAAGAGCATATGTTGAGTTTTCAGAATACGTTTCTTGCAATTAATGATTGCATTTTACGCTATACACATTGATAATAGTGACAAAAAAAACCATTCCGTTTTGCATTGCAAAAAATGTCTTTAAATATTGATAAACGCTTGTTCAATATCAATTTGTATCGACTTTGGATCAAGATCGGGCTTACATTTCAACAATGTATTAATACTTCTGTATATGTGTCTTTTGTTCTATCAGTCATAAAAAAAGTAAACTAATGGTAATACGGATTCATTTTTATGGCAATGTATTGTATGCAAATGTGAAAAAATAGATAAAAAAAAATAAAAAAGATTGGGCAGATACGATCGCGGGTTCGTAAAACTAATTGCATAAGTACTTGCCCATTACGCTACGATTGTGTTCCAAAGCTATTTTTTAAATCTTTATTTAAAAATGAAATTAATATAGTAATAATAAGTAATAATTATATGGTTATATTGTAATAATTTTCGCACATTCTAAATTACTAATCTTATAGACATTTTTTACAATTATAATTGCATTTAAAAAAAAAATTAATTTAATATCTTATTCACTATCTGTTGTAGCATGGACATCAGCCTTTAGAAAAAATTACGTATACTCCGTGCAACGCAACACAATTTTTTTCTTTAATATTTTTTTATTTTTGATGTATGTTATGTAAATATCCATTGAATAATAAAAGTTTTACACCTTATTGACTTTAAAAAATGTGAGTGGCATTTTTAATTTTATTAAAAATATTGTTGAAAAAAATGTAATAAATTCCTACAGGTTAGGTTGTGTTATACGCATCAACCAGAAAACTGATTATCAGCGATTATCTCGTTGTCGCCGGATACATTTTAGATCAAATGACGTGTCACGATTTTCAAACCCAAAATATCCAGAAGATTTTGATAAATATGACAAATGTTAATTTACCAAATATTTTAAAAATGTATTAAATTTAAAATTATATTCCACAAATTAGGACCTGATAGTGACATTCAACTACATCAAAACGAAAACAGCCCCTAGTTAAATTCAATAGTGTACGCCTATATTTTTGAATAATTCATAATTAATGATATTTGTTCGATGGCCAATTGGACCCGTGTGTCAATTGGAGCATGCATTATTATTTTTTTTTCAATAATTCAAAAAAAACGTGTAAGTCATAAGTTAAAGGTCATTGTAGTTAAATTCAGACATAGATTCTGTATGAAGCAATGAATTTATTGGCAATGATATGTTTATATTTTTTTTTGTCTTTATTTTTGTTTGAATAATTGTATGTTAATGTGCTTACCATCAGATTTGAATATTTTTTCTATTGAAAAAATAATGTTTTTTCAAATTTAATACTGATAAAATTAACCACTATTATTCTTTTAATATTAAATAATATTTAAACAATAATAATGCATTAGCATAGTAATAATTTTATTTTGATTTTGTGTTTCTTTAATTTCCAAATGATAAGCAGATTTTAAATATATAAATTTTATAAATGTATTACATTATATATTTTTCCCAGTGTAATTGGGAATTTTATAAACAATTTTATTAGTTCATCTTCTTTTCGAAATTCTAAAATACTTTGAATACTTATATGATATCTTTTAAACGGTATGTCTTTTTGTACAAAATCATATTTTTAATCTAATGTGACATCGGTATCGTACTCTTAACAATATTATATATTATAAACATAATATTATTAGATTATTTATTATGTATTAGATTCTTGTCTCTTCTTTCTAAACTCCTTTTTTCTTTACCAATTAAATATGGAGTCAAACATCAGTCTATAAATTATTCAAACAGGCTATTTTCATCTTATTTTTTTATTCTTTTTAGAACTCTCTCCTATGATGCTCCATTCCATATGTTTCCATATACATGTATTTATATAACCTCTTTTAGCGCATCTGAGTCATCTCTTTACAAAATGGACAGTCTCACAACCGTTATGTAAATCCAATTTTTTTTCAGTGACATCAACTTGTCACACAAAATCTCCGACTCATCTCTTCACTTCATCCATCGATAACTATACCTAATTCTGATGTCTTCCTTAAAATCACAATTCTTTTTTACCATCATACATAAATACTTAAATCTATTTACTTTACACTTATTAACCCCCGTACATATGATATGTCTAGTCAATTTTTTTCTCGATTTCATTCTTCAAAATCATACACAATTGTTTCTTGTGTATTCCTACATATTTCTGGTCCTTTCCTTCCAGAATTCCTTACCACTCTTAATAACTCATATTCAGATGTTCCGTGGTTTTTTTTATAATTATCTCAATTTTATATACTTTGTCATCTCTCCCATAATTCAGAATATTAGATAAATTATTAAAATAGTATATATAATTATAAGCTTACTATTAATAACTGTGAATAAATAAATGGAAATAATTGATTAGTGTTATGAACCATATTCTATAAGATTCGGTTGAAATATCTTTAATTAAACTAAAATAAATTATATATATATATATATATATTAATTTAATTTATAAGATTTTCAACAAACATTTATTTGAATTAATATTTAAAAGAGCTAAAACCAGTCCATTAAACGTGCGGAACACAAGTTTGAAATATAAAATATTATTTTTGTATATTTTGTTTATAACGATTTAAATTATATTTTGAAGGAGAAGTGATAAGATCCACACTGTAAATACACTATAATAATGGATTTGCTATTTTTTGTTAGTACCTATATTAACCTAAATATTTATCACAAAGACGTAATTTTTTATTCAACAAATAAGTATTTTTTGGTGATATAATTATGTATTGTGTTTAATTATAGCATGTTTATAATATAAAAATGTATGATTAATGGACTTACCTTCATAACCTATAAATTGATAATCAAAATTATTTGATAAATATTTTTTGTTGTAAAATATAAATAAATATGTTATGCAGTAATTTATGGAAATAGTTCGTGTTGATTGTTTAAATATTTTTTTTTTTATAGAGAGATAATATAAGTTTTGCAGTAATTAGTAATTTTTAAATGCCGATTTGACTAGTACCTATTGTATCTAACTATTGCATTTTGTATCACTATTAGTATAAAAACCGTTTATCGGATGAGTTGAAGAAAATTAGAAATATCTCTTAAAATAGAAAATTAACAAATTATGGACTAATTGAATGTATCTCAGTACAATTTGTAAATTTAAAACTTTTATATGATAAATATTTGTGAAGTAAATCTATTGAATATGTGGGTTACAATGTTTGTCATATAAATGTCTGTTCAGTGACGGCCTGGTTATAACTATTTTATTAGGTTTATAAGTATTTTATTTCAATACAAATGCTGTTCATAATATAAATTATATACTTGCCATTAAATACAGCTTTGATATTATCTATTGAGAAAAGAAAAATTGTACAAATTAAATATTGATAAAATAAAATAAACCACTTTTAAATGATTAATAAATAATAATTTAAATAATACAAATATACACATTGTATTTTTAATTGTAAATTTTATTTATTGTTAGTTTTTAACTCACAAAAATTAAACATATTTTGAATTTTTAAATTTTATATTATATACAATTTTAATATAACTAATAATCAATTGTTCTTAAAATAGTGTACTATAATATAAGATTTGGCCTTGTGAGCGTAAGTGTGTGTGTGTGTTAATTTGTTTCATTCAATATTAGAACAGTCGTAGACATTTACGACTGTAGTTACGTTTATTATTTATTTTAATGTTCGATTAATTTTTTTTGAATTAGTATATAATATTTTATACTATCATACAGTATATGTCATACAACGAACATGATGTTTGTTATTTCACATATTAATTAAGTACCTATTTTAAAACTATTAAAAACCAGGACTTATATCTCTAGGAGCAGATGATATAATATATTTACAAATAGATATTAGTTGATTCAATCAACTTTAATGTAAGAAAATAGAATGTAATATTACATCTGTTATCTTACCTATACATTCTAAAAGTAATAGAAAATTTTTAAATTAAATACATATTTTTATAAATGTATAATAATTTAAAATTAATTTCCACAAATTAGAACCCGGTTGAGAAAGTTCCCTGGAGAAATTCTGTTGTTCTCTATTATTTAAGTAAAATTCATTATAGGTGATATTTGCTCGTTAGGAAATTGAACCTATGTGGTGAATCAAGGTACTTATTTGATTGATTGAAGTATATCTTAAGTTTTTTTGTTAAAAATTCAAAAAGTGTAAGTTGAAAGTAAAGTGGAATGTTAAGTAAAACGTAATTTTAGATGTAATTCGGACATGAGTGCCTACAGTGATAATAAAAACAATGTGCTACATCAAATCCGACTCTAAGTTAAAAAAACAGATAGACACTCATTGCTGAATCCTGATAAACACTTATTATACATAAGATAAATTAGTTAATACAATTATAAAAATACTTTGAATTTCTGAAAATACAAACGAAAGTAATTGATTAGTGTTCTAAATTACAAACATGAAATTAATATAATAATTATATTAAGGTTGAATTTCTTAACAAATCAATTCCACTGATTTTTTTTTATAAGATTTTCAACAAAAATATATTAGTAGGTATAGTACTACGAGGTATGGCTATTTAAAAACGGGATTTCCTTTTGATTAGAGTGCAATCAAGTCTCTGGTGGTTAATTATACTGTAGTTATTATCTAACCAAGCCAACGCATCAAATAATATCAGTTTTATCTCTTTCACAACAATTTAAAGGACTATAAAACAAAAAAAAAAAATTTATTATAACGAAATCAAATTGTGCGTGAAAAATAAAAAAATGTTGGTAGTCTCAAAAATTTTATCTAATCATGGGTTCCGCATAAATTCATCAATTTTGTTTTACGTGTAACGTCACTGGTGCGTTGCCCGACAACCACTACGCTGTTATAATACGTTTATTACTTACGGGCACGCGGCACTACCCAGTAGTACTTACACAATGATCAATTTGAAATAATATTTATCTAAAAAACACACACGATCAGTTTAACTGTGCAGTTTATCACGTATGACGTCATGTCTGAGCGATAAGCTGAGGAAACTATGCAGTTCTGGCGGATTTTTACGCAGGCTTTTGGCCTGCGCGAGATAGTCTACTTTGCACCGATTAACGGCGCAGTCTAACCAGTTAATCGAACAGTTTGCACAGTATTCTCTAGTCGTTTCTAGCCACGCACATCCGCTTTATTTTGTATTATTTTGTAATAATTATTATTCTACTACTCAACTGTTGTCGCCGCCATGACAAAAAAAAAAAAGAACAACTTTTGCACAGAAGTTTACCAGAATTGTGGGATATGGAATACCAGTAGACTGTGACTACACCGCACGAAAAAACTGAGAGAACTGTGATCATAACTGATGGAAAAATTGATGTATCCTACACACATTCAGTTCAGATAACGGTACAATTTTTACACAGTTAATCTCACAGATAAACTGCACAGTTAAACTGATCGTGTGTGGGCCCTTTAACAAATAATAATACGTTTATTGTTACACGTATTTACACTCAACTACTCAAGATACATTATATATATTATATTATATCGAGAATTTTATGCTGTTTTATATATTTTATTTTTCATTTATCAAATAATACATCATGATGAAAAATGGCCCCAGTTGCCGATGCTTAATTAATAACAAAAAATAAATTTTACTTACATATTTTATTTTCTATTATTATTTTGATACTTAAAAATTATTTTTTACATACCTTTATAATATGATATAGGAGATAGGTATATCAAAAACAAAAAATTATCTTATTTTTAAAAAACTAAATTATTTACGAGAAAGTCTTGAATATTTTGTTTTCATCAAATCTTCATAGTTTGGTTTTGGTTGAGGTGCTATTGTTTGAGGTATAGGTAAAGTCTCAAATTCTGTTATTGTCGGTGTTATTTCTTTTATTTTTTTTATTTCTGACATAATTGTATGACGCCACTCGTCGTTACTAGGTTCATATTTGGTTTTTAAAACATATCGTCCAGCAGGTTTTGAATATACCATTTTGTCACCCAATTCTTTTTTATTTATATTATGATTATGGTCTAAAATGGCAATCATACTTCTCATGTGCATACCTTTATACTTTAAATGGATTCTTTTTAGCATATATTTTAAACGTAAGTTATGGTATGGCTCTAATCGACCAGTGTGCACGAAGTTCTTTGCATGTTCCAAATCCTTTAGTAAATCTTTTGACATAATGATTTTCTTCAAAGCATAGTATGACTCACTATCTTGATTTAATCATAATTTTGATCTAATTTCATTTTCTGTTAATTTTTCGTGTTGACATTGTTTTTAGTACCATCTTCAACCCATTCGTGGTTATTAGAAATGTGATATAATACAGAAATAAATTTATCAACTAACAATTTTCTATTTCCTTCACTCGTTTGGGCAGACCACCAAAGATGGTTGTTTATTGAAGACTTCCATAAAAATGCATCAGGATACTTTTTTTCCAATGGTTTAAATCTCTTCATCAAGCTTTTACTCAAATGCCATATATCAAATTCGTGCGTAATTTTTTTTACTATATTATAGATATAATGTAAACAAATAAAAAAATACAAAATATCACAACATTATTTATAAAATATTGCTATTATCAAAAACTAATGTCTTTATGGTAATATTTAAATATTTTAATACTTATTCTTACCAAGTAGCTATTAGCGAAGTATGAAACCAGTATGAAGTAGTACGTCGTCTGTGTGTAATATTATATAATGCAAATGCTGATACGCGTGTGTACTGTGTACGTTAGTCATTACCATGCACTAATAGTAAAAATAATATTATTATAATACCTAAACCTATTTGCGTCACAGTATGGCGTGGAGTATGGACAGCACTAGGTAACGGCAGCGACGCGCGACGCGACGGCGGCGCACCAGTGACGTCACACGTAAAACAAAACTGATGAATTTACGCAGAAGCTATGGTCTGATAAAAATTTTGAGACCATCAAACATTTTTATTTTTCTTACATTATTTGATTTTATAAAAATAAAAAAAAATTATTTTTATTCTTTTCATGGTCCTTTAAACATGAACAAAGCCTGTGCCAAAATAGTGCCAAAAAATCTCAGTCAAGACCAGAAGGACAACCGTAGTAAAAACATTTGCTCTGGTATCCTGCAAATGATAAATGAGCAACCAAATTTATTGGAAAATGTCATTACGTGTGATGAAACATGGATTTTCCAGTATGATCCAGAAACAAAAGGCAATCAATGCACTGGAAGACTGCTGCCTCGACGAATATCAAGAAAGCTCGAATGAGTAAGTCCAAATTCAAGGTGATGCTTATCGTTTTTTTTTTATATCAAGGGTATAATTATGATCGAATGGGTCAAACAGTTAATCAAATTTATTATATTGAGGTTCTTATTAAGCTCAGGAAAAGAGCTCGGAAAAAAAGGCCAGGTTTCTGGAAGGACAATGCTTAGATTCTGCATCAAGACAATGCGTCTGCACACAATGCTACTTCTGTTAAGCAGGTTTTAGCCAATAAACGCATTCCAGTACTCGAGAATCCTCAATATTCGCCAGATTTAGCACACTGCGACTTTTCTCTATTTCCAAAAATAAAAACTACGTTGAAGGGGACTCATTTTCGATCCGTGGAAGAGATGAAGACTAAAGAAGCAGACATACTTAAGGGCTTAACATCTGAAGAGTTGCAACACCGCTTCGCAAAATGGAGAACACGTATGAAACAGTGTATAGTAATGAGTGGGGAGGATACACAAGGGGATCACATTTAATAATTGTAATTTTACAAATAAATCATTTTTATAACAATAACCCCGTTTTTAAATAGCCACGCCTTGTATAAGGCACAATATAATATTCCGTATATTTTGGTTTTTAAAAATAAACACGGATAATAAAATAAATGGGAAAAGGTTTGATATTTTGTATAGAATAACAATCTAAACAATCATCACGAAGACGTACTTTTTATTTAACGTTTATATTTTTTTTGGTAATATTAAGGTGTCAATGTATTGCAGGCGTGCCCAACCCATGGCCCGCGGAAGTACTCCAATCGTCACATTAAATATCGTGAAATTAGAAAGTTGACAAAAACTTTGTAAACACTAAACATATTTAAACATATACTGTATTTTAAAAATACATAGTACAAATTTATGTATAGATCATAAATTTCGTTAAGTGAAATAAACAAAATATTATATTTTTTGTACTTATCTGACTGAACAAAAATACTGTCAATGCATAGGGTTATTAATATCTCCTTTATTTGGGAAGAGGACTACATTAATATAGAATGAGATAAGATGGCCCACAAAGCTGCGAAAGAAGATGCACAATCAAATAATCATATACAGCTTCTTGATGTATTAACATATTTTCACATCAAAATCCATATTAAAAATGCACTCTAAATAAAATGGCAAATCCACTGGTTTATTTAACATACTAAACTCAGAAAAATAAAAAACTCAATTAAATTTTGGTAAAATCCGAATCCTAGCAAAAGGAAAATCATTTTGATTAACCGTTTCCGGATAACCCATTCAAGGTTAACTCAAAAGTGCTTTGTGGAAAAAGAAGAACCTCATCAGTTAACAACCTGTGGGTTTATACATACAGTTGTAAACTTTAATAAAATTTATATTAATAAAATATTTATTTTACAATGAACATCAATCATCTTATTATTTAATATGGAAAAAAATAAAATTGCATATATAATAGATAACTAATTTTTATTGCAATCGATCTGACAAAATAAATTGTTTCAACCTAACATAATAGAAATAGAAATTATTCATATCATCATAAATGTATAAGAAAAAATTGTTAAATTTAGAAATAACGCTGACGGACCGTCTCCGCTTCGAATCGTTTTTCTTGTGCAATTATTTATCACTGAATTAGACTTTATTGCATTCATTACATTAACTTGACTTCATTGCAATCTACACTTGACATATTCTATTCGTTTTTAGAATGAATACGTTCGTGTGACAACAATTTAAATGGTCTGGCTACGGCCTTTGTTTAAGGGGCAACAATTAGGCAATTCCTAATTAAATTGATTCTGCCCCGGTTCTACGTATTAATCGGAAATTACCATTAGCGTGAATGATGTTCATTGTGGATACTGTCTAAATATTTGTTATCAGGAATAAAGTAGTACATGTTTAAACAATTAATTGAACCCTAATTTTTAATACATTACTTTAATCAAAATAGATATAAATTATCTCGTTAAGATTTTTGCGCATAGGAGCAGTAGCTTCATTACAATTTTTATTAGAAGGGTTTAAAATTTCTGACCAACCCATATAACTGCTCGAACACAACTATTTATGAACCAAAAAAAAAAAAAGTAATTGCAACGCTCGCAATTCAGTTTTCTCTTACATTTTTATACTGACACAATTTCCGAATTACATAAATTTATAAGTGTCTAAGGCAAAAATAGTATCATTTTATGATAAAAAGACGCGAAGAAGCTAAATAATTATGGTAACTACCTCAATTTTATATTTTTCTAAAGGGGTGGAATAAATTAAATTAAAATATGAAAGTGCTAATACTTTATAAAAAAAGTAGAAAATTTTTAAGTAAATACTTTCTATTATAGTGGATTTTTTGAAATCGTGAATAATTTGAAGAGTGTTCGTTTTGTTTTTTTTAATTTCTGTACTATTAGTGTGTATATATATATATATATATATATATATATATATGAACTAGAAAACTATAGATATTAATTATATCGTGACTATGGTTTTCTACTGCTTACATAATATTATATTTCCTCGAAATTAAAAAAATTTATAGTTTTGTTATTTCGTCAACACCGGCTCAACAATCGGACTGTTTTTACAATCAGACGGTGGCAAATGCCCACCTTGCCATCCCTCAAATAACGCCACTGCATAAGATGTTTAATTCATTCTAAATCATTATATAGGTTTTATTGTGAACACATTGGAGGTTAATAAAATATATTTTTTTTTACATTTCACATGAGAGTTTGTAATGCAGTTTAATACTCTTAATGCACATAGGAGGGACATCAGATATAAATTTAAATAGGACTCACATAGGAGGTGAATATGTTTATTGTTTAATGGATAAAAATGTTTTTGTTATGAAATAAGATGAAATTTTTATCACTAGATGGCATTTTATTCTGAATCCAGGTATAATAAAACATAAATTTGGTGATTTTTCCCATAGGAAATCTATTCCCGTGAACGACGGAATACCAATTTCATACCTACATGCACAAGCAATATACTTTATAACAATACAAGATTCAATACCTCTATGAATTTAACAGCATTTAAGCTTATAGTTTAGATGCA
>JACXSJ010002798.1:0-36390 GCA_014851325.1 Pentalonia nigronervosa
TCAACTACTGAGGTTATTAGCCTGGTACTATGTGTGGAGGAACAGTTGGTTGGAACACGTTTTTTTTTTTGTATGTGTGGCAAGGATTTGTTGCTAAAAACCCGGGTGGTCACCCATCCGGGAACTAGCAACTCCGGCCGGTACGTACACTCAGAGCGTTTCCGCAGTTGAGCGTACGACCGCGCCACACTCTAATTCATTTTTGATATTATCATTAGGTAACACACAAAGAGTTATAAATTATAATAAATTAATGTATGTATTGATTTGACGCGATACAGAATTGAATGAGGTGCACAGTTTAATATTAATGCCAAATAAATTAATTCTATGACCCGTATAAGTGGAAATTATAAGAGTGCAAAAAACATAAAACAGAATGCATTGAATTGTGTTTAAAACAAAAATAATATAAAAGGCGGCCGAAAAATTAAAACAAATTATTTAGCTGGCGAAGCGCATGGTATGCGTATGTGTGGTAATTGTGATCGTACGATGCCGGGTGCAATTAAACGTAAAAAAAAAATGAACGGTTCATTTCATAATAAATTGTGTGATAACAAAAAAAAAAAAATAGAGAAAATTTCTACGACGCACAAAAAATTGTCTCAGACACAGATTTGGTTCGTCAACTATAAAACGGTGGTTCCTTTTCGCGCCCTTAACGGTTTTCACAGACAATGCGACGAAGCTGCACGCACGCACGTAGTCGTCGTCGGTCGTCGTCGGTCGTCTTCGGCCGTCGTTAGACGTACCCGCGGTCGGCCATGTGTCGAACGATGGACGCGAGCAGCCGGTCGGCCTCCTGTCCACCGGACTCGTTGATGAGCTCTATGCGCTCGTCGGCTGTGCACGCGGTCAGCCGCTGCACGTCGGGCGGCTCGGCGTTCACCATGGCCGGCAGGAAGAACGAACAGTGCGCGTAACCGTACAGGCCGCGCGCGCGCATTTCGGCGTGCACGTCGGCGGCGGTCAGCGGCGCTGGCCGACCGACGGGCGTCACGTCCGCGACGCCGTCCAAGTAGGCGGCCACGTACCGGTCCCAGTTCGCGGTCCGGTCTGCGTCCGACGTGTTCATGTACAGGAAGAACGACAGGTCGATGGCCGGTGACGCGTACCGCGCCTGCGCCGGGTCCAGCATGGCAACGTCCGTTGGCCGTCCGGTGGCCGCGTCGTACTGGTACAGCAGGTTGTTGCGGCAAAAGTCGCCGTGGCACAGCACGGCCAGTGGCTCGACCGGCCGCAGCAACGCGGCCATCGTCGCGCTCTCGCCGCTCAACTTGGCCTGCACCCGAGCCAGTGGCGCTGCGTACTCGCCGCGTGTGTCCGAGTCACGTAACGCGTCCACGCCGCGGCTACCGGTTCCTGTGTTCACGCGCCAAACATAAACATAAATATTATTAAATTCGTGCGCAACTCGCTGTCGCTGTTTATCGGCGGACGACGGACTTTTTCCTCGAGTTCCGCACGCGGGAGAAACGTCGGACGGGAGACCTATAATGCCTCCATTCCCTTGATGGCGTTTCGGGGGATCGCCCGACTGCGGCCCAAAGTGACGACGTTTCTTCCTCTTTCGCGAATCCCGATCGCCGCAGCCCGCGTACCGTATTGCAGATAGGAGAAACCGAGTTTTTAGTGGTTATTAAACCGACCAAATATCGCGATTAAGCCCACGCCAATGTTTTTGCGTAAACAGAATAATGGTTCACACGAGCTGAAACGATATTCGGCTGGAACAATGCATTCTAGTCGATGAGAGGCGAGAAGCAGATGAACTGCAATATTACAAAGCTATTAGGATGCGGCTATAAAATAGTAGTACAAAAAAAAAAAAATAATCCAATCGACCTAGGTATTTATAAAACTTTAAAAATCCATTTTTTTATTTCTCTTACACGGTGTATGCCTTTAATTTATTTGAATCTGATAAACCCTGTGTTTACTGTTAAGACAAAAGCGCACCGAGTACGAGATATTTCAATATTTAGTTAACAGTGCATCGCGGTGCATGTATGATTTGACTTCGTTTATCGATAGAGTGTCACTTTTTTATGTAAGCAAGTGTGTTTTCATTCTGTGTTTGTAAATTACTAAACTTCAACGTAGTAATTATACATTTTAATTAACGAGTTATTAAATATTATGAATTTACAGTTATAACGAGTACCATTTTTTTAAACCTAATTGTCTTTTTTCTATTTTATGTTACTGTTGCCTGTCTTATGTGTTCTTTTTTGTTACTGTAAACAATGTAAAAATTCGTTTTTGAATTAGTTTTAACATGAAATTTTCACCCGTAATATCATTTTATAATTTAATTACTTTTGATTAATAACAATAATACGATAATTTATCTATACACATTGTCCAAACGAGTTTCAATTTATCAGCATGATTTTGTCTAATCAGTCCTAATATTTAATAATAGGAACAAATATTCAATCGATGATGGATTTAAGAATCGATTAATTAGAACTGTTAAATAAATTAAAATAAATAATATAATATTTATTATCAATAGTTTTATTGAACAATTAAAAAAAAAACCGCTTATATAAACACGCACAGAATGATAGAAATAAGAGAAGAAAATGATTGACTTATTTTTTTTTTTTTCATAAAATAATCATCATCGATATAAATGAATCAGTGAAATCTGAAAATCTACGCTCAAATAAATCTACGGTAATTCTGAGTTAAAAAAAGGTACCCATGTTCAAAGGGCTAAAAAAAATGAATTCGAATGACCTAGGTAATTTTGTCAAAAAATGATATTATAGGTTTATCAATTGAATACAAGGATGCCAACAGTGAAATGTGGCAGTGGGTGAAATGAGTATTCGGTTTGCCATTATGCAATGGAGAAGAAGTAAGTGAAAACTTTATTGAAGATTTTATTTCAGTCGTTCCTGATGTCGCGAGGTTAAAAAAATCCTGTGATTATCTATGTGATAATTACATTGATGAAACATCAAAATTTAATCCAAAAATAATCGACGTTTTTAATTTCTTCAAAACCAACAACTGACAGTGTGAATCGTTTCATTCTAAACTTAACACACAATCCACCAAAGCATATCCAAATATATTTTTGTTTTCACATGTATTACATTTAAAAATACAAACTGGTTCTTATATAATAATAGAGGACTAAACAATAATAAAATCAGCAACAACAAAAATTACGAAAATAAAAAAAAATACATGACAAACATTTTTGACGATTATTTAAATAATAAAATCAATAAATTAACTTATATTATTGGTTATATTATTCTATTATTTTAATAAATATTGCCCGTTGTCTACGACAATGTTTCAATTGTTTTTTGAAATATTTTCATTTAAATAAAAAAAATACATTTACTATTATGTCAAACTACGTATAATAGTATGATACGTCAGTTATTGTTTAATAAACAGTCTGCGGAATCAATATAAATAAATATTCGGCAGAATTGATATTAAAACGGCGGAGTCGATAAAATCCTAAAAAAGGTACTTCTGCTTAAACGGGTGACGCCCATTCAAACATCCGCCTCTTAGAAAATACGTTCAATCAAATTTCAGATATAATATCTAATAGTTGACAGGAGACGAATAAAAGGGAAAATCCCGTTTTAAACAAAGTGCTATAATCTATATCCAAATTGTAATCTAATTTTCTAGTCAGACATTAGGCCTGGATAAGATGGAATATGCTTTGTGTGTTTGTGTTTTTTTTTTTTTTATTTTAGTTACAATATTAATTCAACTTGTCATGAACGGAATACCTCGATAACATGAATCCGGTCGTTAACGCAAATTATTATGTAGTATTACGTGCTATTTATTGTTGGTCCGTTTGTATAAGCTGTATTTGTAGTCATGAAAAAAATCAAAAAAATGGTTAGGATCAATTTACATTAATATCGACCAATAATCTGATTATTTATATGAAATGTCAAAATATAGTTTTTAGAAATATAAGATTAAATCGAGCTTTTGAACCTTTTTTGTTAATAAACGGTCGTATAAATTTTAACTATGTCTTTAAAGAAAATATTGATATAAATATTTTGTTAATTTCGATTTAAATGTTATGGTATGTATACTATTTTTTTTATCCATATTCTTATTACTTTTTTTTTACCAATGGAATTAATATTACAATTTAATTACCTAAATATAATATATTTAATAAGATGGAATTTTCCTTTTTATTCAGTAAACCGGAAACCTATCTCAAAAGAATTTCATTGTCTGTCCATTATTGCGATTCCACTTAGTGTTTTTTTTTCCATTCAAGTGAATTTGGCTATTATATACAATATTAGGAGATATTTGAAGGTTTTTGGTAATTTTAACTACATATTATGATGTATGGTATTACATATGTTAATACTATATTATATTTTTTTTATAATTATATTTTTTTTTATCCCGGTATTGTGCAGTTGAACATTACCAATATCTCGCTTTATACAAATATATTTTGTAATATGAATACCTATCTAGTATTTAGACTTTAGAATATTTACACCTTTACTTGAATACGATTATATTGCATTAACATATTTTAGTTTCAATGTAAGGGAATTTCTGAAATAATACGCTAACTCATTTAACTACGCACCGAGTTGTCGAAAAAAAAATTCTGTTTATTTTGTGTTGCGACTGGTGCGACGTTCTTGTGGGGGGGGGGGAGAAGAAAAGGGAACGATTTCTCTAGACCGTTAAATTTATATTAGGGTTACAAAGTTTACGAGACATTCTAGACAGAATTAGTTTTCCAAGAAGCGCAAAATTTCATAACGTAACTTTAACTTTTGACGTATTAAAATAATGTGTACCTCGTGTAGTTAGTAGTCCGCCAGGAGAAATAATAAAAAAAAAATACAAACAAAATCATATATCTCTTGTACCATGATAATATTCTATCATACGAATTAATAGTGGCAACCGTGCATTATAGATTACACACATATTATCATTGGAAACATGCACAATGTAAAACAGTAAATATCAAAAAGTCTTTTTTGATAATATTCACCTAATGATATTGTAGTTAAGAATTTGTTTTCACTATTTTTATCAGTAATCTGAAATGAATAGATTACTGTGTAATTTATATTATTTAGAATTTATCTATATACAAAAATTATGTATGTTAACAGAAGGTCATTTAATATGCAATAAATATTATTCAATGATGCCATTCTACTCTCCTTTAATAAAAATATATAAGAATTTTTTTTCTTCACTTATTTTTTTGTAATTCAAAAATGAATAACCGTAGGTACTTGACATTTTACTGAATGTTAAAATTATCATTTTCTTTACACCGTACAATTTTAAAAATATTTATGCACTTTTTGAATTGATTGTAAGCATATAAATTTTCAGTTTTTTAATTTTTTTTTTGGACAAAAAGCTTGAAAATTTAATACGTCAATGTCCGTTATAAGTTATTATAATAGCAGTTTAAAAATAATAAAAATACATAAGCATATTTTTTTTTTTTATGCACATAAATTTCAAATTTTGACCAAAATTCATCAAAATATCAAAGTTTGCAAATTATTTTGTAGTTAAAAATGTATGAAATGTTCAGTTTTTATAGTTAAAGATTGAAAATTTAAAACAATGTTTTTCGTAAGTAGTTATTAGTGTAACCATTAAATGTAAAAGACATATTAACAAGATTATTTTTTATAGACATTTTAAGTTTAAATTTAGACGAAATTAGATATTTTAATAAAGAATAACGATGATAGTGATTTCGTTATAATTTTAAAATATATTTTGTGGGTGCTTATAACGTTTTAAGTATATTATTATATTTAATTCACACAATGTCATTTTTAATATAATGTTTTTGGCAAAAATTAACTCAATCTACTATATTATTAAAATGAATTACTTTAATATAAATAATATCATAAAATATACTTAGTAATACATGCTAACAGACTGTCTTCACTCAGAATCGTTTTTCGTATACAATGATTTTATATTGTTGATTCAAATTTAATAAATTCATAACTCAACACCTACTATACAACAGAGCCATACCAACTTGCTGGCCTTTTTTTAAATTTGTTTTTGTTTTGATGTAGAAGATGATGGGGTTATCATCATGTTTTGACGAATAAAAAATTCTTCAATCATTAACTTCAAGGGAGGTTACTTCTAGTACTTTATACCTAGTTAATACTTAGCGTGGGGGGGGGGGGTAATAAGTAGATAATTGAGAAAAACCAACGAACAAAAGCAAAAAAAAAATGGAAGTATATTTTGCACAACAAAGTTTTCGACAAAATCGATATTTTGTTTTTTATTTGTCGTAATCAAAAAAGAGAAATAACCATAAACTTGAAATGTTTATTAAATATTTATAGTTTTCACATATAAGAATTTTCTAAACATAATACAATTTTCAAAGGATTTCAGCTCTTTTTGAACTATTTATAGACATTTGAAACTAAACTTTTTTGAATTTACTTTTATTTAATAATTTAATATTGATGTTATTAAATATTAATGCCAAAATAACGATTTTCCATTAATAACATTTTAGTGATTTTACTGTAATTCAAAAAAATATTTATCGTACAAACTTAAAACTTTTGCCATTACGTTTATTATTATTTTCAATAAACAATACAATTTAATAATTATTAAATTAACGTTAAGATAAATATATATAAATATATTTAATTTATTTGATATCACAAACCTATTTACAATAGTATAACAGTATAATATTTATCCAGAGTAATATTTTTAAGTGGGTACGGTGTAGAATATTAATATGATGACTATAGACATCTAAAAATATTTAGCAATTGCATGCATTTTTTTGCTATTAATCGCCAATCGGATAAGAATAAAAAGGCAACTTCTAAAATGTTTATTTTATTATAAGAAATAAATTTGAAAAAAAATGGGTAAATCGCTTTGCTGTATTGTAGATGACAAATGTACCTCGTCATTGAATGATCTCTATTCACTACTCACTATATTGGGTATGTTAAATTTTAATTTGATTCTGAACAGAGACGGTCAGTTTAAATGTCTACCAAAACAATTTACAATTTTAATTTTTAAATTCAAACCTTTATAAAAATTAATGTCACTTGGCGCTTAATTTTGTTTTAAATTCTAGCACGGAAAACTTATTACAAACCTTGTATTACATTCGCAAACCTTTTTTTCAGCAAGGACTGGTCTATAATGTAATTCTCCATTCTATCATACATTCTATAATATTATTTTATGCAACTCTTCTGGGTGTCTCAGAGTATGTCCAACCATTTCCCTATATCTTGCTTTAATCACACCTATTAATGTTCGTTATTATTTTATAATAACGTTTAATTTCCTTTCTATCCAACTTTTTTTTTAAACGCTTCCGACATAGCATCTAAAAGATTTTTGGGTTTTTTTTTCTTTCGGTATCATTTATGACTAATGTTTCACATCTATGTCCATGATCAGTCGATTCATGCATAATTTTTTATGTGACTCTTTTATAGTTTTTAAATGTACCTTTTTAAAATGTAAACTAAGTATTTTTCATACCATAGATATAAAAATAAAAATACAATTCATTTCTAACAAAAATAGTGAATTTTTGGAATTTTCTCTAATTTTATAAACATCTCAAAAACCTGTTTTGCGTAAATATTCCCGTTTTTATATATTTTTTCCAAAATATCTTAATAATAATTTAAAATTTTGTCCCCCCCTAAGTACAAACTAGATTCAATTTTTACAATAACCTCTCTCGAAGTTTAAGATTTTGAAGATTTTTTTTTTTGCTACAAGAAGAGTTTTCATACAAAAATAAAAAATGACAGATACATATTATAATCGATTTTTTTTATTTAATTGAATGAAATTAAAATTATTGTTATAATGATTTTAACAGTTGTTATGTTTCTTTCTTAATTATGGTGTCTATTTTATTAATTCATATTCTTATATACAAATAATATAATATAGGGACGTACAAAAAATTTAGTTAAATATTACATAAATGAAAATGTCTTAAGTAATTAATTTAACAGTTTTTCGGTTAGTTGGAACAGAAAATCAAGAAGTTTTGCAGTGTTTACTATGAGTCGATTAGCTAAGTGGTTGATCAGCATTGTGTTTTCTGTTAAATTTTTCTAAAATATAAAATGACTATAATACATAGTAGTTTTTTTTTCAGTGCAGTACTTATTTCCACTACAAAAACTAAAAATTCTTCTTAATTTGAAGATAATTTTATGTAAAAGTACACCATGTTATGCAAAAATTCTTGCCTAATGTCTCTAAAAAATCTACCTGTTGTCTGTAAACTATAGTTTAACATATAGATAACTCATCCTATTATTTCCCTTATAATTTTCCATTACCCTTAAATTAATATTATTTTTACTCATTTTTGTTTATAAAAATAACCGTTTAATTACAGACATAAGCATTTTTTTTCTAACTTCAAAATAGTAATTTATCTATTATTCGTCAAATGGAAATATTAAAAATATAGCAATAAGCTAAATCAAACTAAATCTATTTATATGCAAACATGATATTAAAACAATACAAAAATATATTTACCTCTCGTTAAATTAAGTTAATTTAATTATTTCTAGCTGTTTTTGAGAACGATGTAAAAAAAAATGTGACAATTTTAGTTTTAATTATTTTTTCTTATTTAAAAATTTACCCATCGCCTGATTAAATATAATTAAAACGACAAAAAAATAAAATGATTCATAACACAAATATTTTCCCTTTAAAATAAAAATGTCAGATTTATAATATTATAAGTCTTTATTTTAAATATAAATAAATTATAAATAATCATTAAACATCCTTGACTAAGTATTTTAAAATAATATGTAGTCTTAAATTACGAATTGTATGCACCGTTCTATCTATCTATATTTATATTTTACAAACATTCGGTCTAATAATCTTTAGTAAATATTAAATAATTGTATTCGAAATTATCTTGTTGATTTAAATCAATATATTCTAGATCGGATAATTATAATTAAATACATATTAATATAACTTTAGATTCTAAGAAATTAATAAATTTAAATGTGTCAAATATGACACTAGAATAATTATAAAAATCCAACTACTGTATTATCGTTTGAGTAAAAATTTACTGAAATAAAAATTTACAATTCTAATTAGACAAGATATTTATCTTGTATTTATTTAAATGGTGCAATGATTATACGGCGGTGCATGATGATTCGAGAAATTGGAGTACACAAATAAGGTTAGGCTTATTCACGATGAATAGATAAGTCATTTTGTATAATATATATATATATATATATGCATTGGTTGATTGTGCTCACACAAACAATGAAAAAATAGTGCTCAGTTTATACACTGATTGTATTTTTCAGACTTAATTATTTCTATTTATACATTATGATAAACATAAAACATTATTATTTAAATTGTTGTTTCTGAAACAACTCTACCATCCCTTCAAAAGTAACTTTTGGAACCATTTTACCAGTTAAATGGTTTTCTCAATCACTTTCCCGTTTTGGTTTCATTGTATAGTTAAGAGGGGGCAAAAATAGAAACGATTAAACTTTATTTTTTTTTTGCCCGAACCATATTATTATTTCGTTTCTATACACGTCCCCTGCATATTGTGAGAAATTCGTGTAGGTGCTAAAAATGAAAGGGAAACGTCGACGGTGTGAACGGCGATAATAACGCACAGTTAACCCTCATAAATTCCGAAACTCCAAACGTTAAGCGAAGATATAGCAAGAGGGGACGTGAAAAAAATAACGTGTATCGACTATCGACTTGCAGCAAAATCTTTACTTTCTTCAGTCTACAAATCTCGACTTTATCCTCCAAGTAGAGTACGTTCATCTCCATGCCACTGTTTTTTATTACTTCAGTGCTACTACCATGGATACATAATAATATAATTATAAGACACGAGCCGTAAACAAACATATTAAATATTTTGTTCGTGCATAATATTGTGTATTTAAGCTTCTTTATTCGTTGCGACTGTTATCGGTTAATGTCACTTGATAGGTTTTTCACGAGTTTAGTGATACAGAAACTAATTCTTCAGAATGACTTCTAGATATCTTTATTTTTAGTGTGGTTATTATTTTGTTTTATATTTAAAGTATTTAATCAGCTTGAAATATTAACACAATAATTGCAATAAGTATACAAGTTGAAAATAGAAATGACAAAATGCACAATGCATTCAATTTGACAATTAATATTCGATATTTATGAGTAAAGCAAGGACTTTAATGCATTTGAATATTTTTTCTAGTTAACTTTATCGTATGCTCAGTAAATATACAATTCATTTCACAACGTTTGTGATCAAATACTCAAAGTTTTTAGTGTATAATTTTTGCATATTTCGACATTTTTGGATATAAAGAACATATTTTTAATAATAAGAGTATATTTTAATTTTATAGTACATATTTTGATAGTTTATCGAAAATCAAGCACTTCAGTAAATAATTTTTATGAATCAAGGTCAACAAAATTGTATTAAATTACAGCATAATTATGAATGAAAAATGAGATTGGTATTGGCTGTATTATTGTATTTTATTTTTGTATTTTTATAGATAAAGGTACATAGAAATTAAATAAATTAATATAACTAAAATTTATAAAATACTTAAATAAAAAATATAATTTTTTTTTTTTTTAGCGCATATTTAACTAATATAATAACTTAATAAACAATTAAATTATACGAATAAAATAATTAAAGAAGACATGTAAATTTTTAGTCTAATATGGATGTGTTATTTTTTTTATGTTATTTTAACCGCATATTTGATGATTTATAGTGCATAAAAATCTTTTATCTAGTTATAAGTAATTACACTTAAATACATGATAATTTCGTTTCTAAGACATCTTAGGGTAATAATAAATTGGAAATGAGAATAGAGTCTGTTGAATCAACTATAGTTCAGTAGTTCTATGTAGTGGGTAACTACTATTATAATGTAAATATTATAGTGTTCTAATGTTTTGTGGCAAATACAGAAGAATCTTATAATGATATTGTGTTTATATATAGTCCTGCAAATATATTGATTAAAGGTTATTCAGAATTTTCGGGATCTAGCATTTCAGGTACGTCAAATATTTTTACTGCAGAAAATTAATTAATATTTGAAACTACATTATGTTATATTATTACCTTTTAAATATACCCACTTACAATTATTGAATTCTATGACAATTTTATGCAATTTCGAAAATGTCGAAAATTAACCTATTGAATTTTTATGTCATATAAATCCACTCGTTTAGAATTCCTCGGAATATTTTTTTTTTAAATTCGATAATATACCGATATTATTTAATAATAATTAATAAATTAATATTTATTCCCGATACAAAATTATAAAAATCTTGTTGCTGTGGAAACTATAAAGTATTTGAAATATATTATATTTTGCAGTTTTGGGTCTTCTGGCGACTCCTGGTGATATACTCAGGATGAAGATGACTTCTGGTGATATATCCGACATTGGATTGTCGACTGTTACTTTAAAAGACTGCAGTTTTTCATCGCCGTCGTGATGATATAACCGACCCAGTAATCGCAGTTAAACCTAAACTCTGCTCGTTGTGGAATCGGACGGAGAGATTCGTTCGGCGCGTGTTTTGTTGCGCCTTATATTATAATACACTCTGTAATATTTTATATTGACTTTAAAATGTTCGAAACTGAATTGAAATAAAAATATGTTTTGTTTGATTTTGTTTTTTTTTTTTATTTAATTGGTTTTTATTTGATATAATATTATTATAAATAATAAGCGCGTCAATGATTATATTATATTATTTGAGTAATTGGTAATTTTTCTAATGACTATTTTAACAATTCAATTTTAGTACCTAACCCTACGAATAAAAAATCTGTCAATATTTAAAAGACTATGATTTAGTAATATGATTTTTACAATGAATATTATTTATTAATTTTTTCTTTCGTGCGATTTATTTACTAAAATGCATAAAATTATAACGCAATCAATAATCATTTGATAAAAGTAAATGAATATAATTTTGTAAAATATACCGTATCATAAATTTAAATATTATGATAAATGTTCGTTTATCAAATGTTGTAAAATGTACAACTTGCGAGACACAATATAACAGTATACATATGGGTAATACTTCAAGTAATATATATTTTTTATTAAGTACTAAATAAGTACGTAAAAAAAAAAATAATAAAGTTAGCTCAAAAATAACTGATTGTATGTAAAATTAATTTATTTATATTATTATTTTTAAATTAAAATATTGTCATCAAAACTATTGATGGTAATATACCAGTAATAGAAACGAAGTAATTGAATTTGTTTTATTTTTTTTAGTTTTTACTCATTTATAGGTTTTATTTGAATTCTTAGTAAACCTGGTTAATTTATATCAATCAATATAGACTATTACGGTGACAACACGATTGACACATTAGAATGGGGTTTCAGTAATCAATCTTCAACCTTTTTCTCATAAAAACGAGTTTTTAATTTGAACCACTAAGGGATTTCAATAAATGTAATGCTGAAATTTGTTCATTATCGTTTGACTTCTATAAGTTTTTTATTTATCACTAAAATATAATACTAATGGCTTTCAACCGTATACATAATTATCATTCAAGAAACAACAATTCAACTCATGTTGATTAAAAATAAAATTGAAAAAATTATCTGATGCTATAAAAAATATTATAAGTTTTTTCCTATCGCCTCTTATTATGACTTAATTGACTTAATTCAGTTCCCGTTTTACACAATAGATAATATGTATCATTAAATAAGTATGCAACAGGATCCCGATAGACATTAATTAGTATTCAAATTTTAATAAAACTGAGAGTTTTATTATTTTAGATTCTTAACAAAGCAATGAATATATTTATTCTACAATGTTGTGTATTTTTAGATTCTGAGCAAAGCAAGGAATATATTAATTTTACAATGTTGTATGCTACTTTTTTGTGTCTGTCATCACGTTTTAGGGCAGTAAAAGTGTTTCGATTTTCTTCATCAGCATCTTTTCTGATAGGAAAATGAATCTAGTTGGTACATTGAGTGGGTCAAAAGTAAAAATTTCTCAATAATTTTTAAACGCGTCGGGGAAAAAAAAATAAGGAAAAATGGGAATTTTTTTACGAAGCAAAATTTTGACAAAATCGATTTCTTTTTTTTAGTGTAACAAAAAAAATAATGATTATAGATAGATGACATTTTTACCAAATGTTTATGTAAGTATTTTATATAAACTATAAATGTTTCAAAACATTTTGACTTTTTTAAAGTTATTTATAGGCATAATAAATTTTCTGGTTTTTTTAATTTTTTTTTTATTATTGCCGATAACATTTTTTTCTGTTTGTCAAAAAACTTGAAAATGTAATAAAATGTTCTCCATTACTTGTTATAAGCACAATATTAAAAAAAAAGTTGATCATAAGTCTCTAATAGTTTTTATAAGTGTCTAAACTTGAAATATTGAGAAAATACGTAAAAATCACGACATTTTGAGATTTGTTTTTATTATGAAATTCAAAAAAAAAATTCTATTCAAATCTAAGCTATCAAAATTCAACACAATGATGTTTCCAATTTAAATAAAAATACCGGAAAGTTAAATCAATTTTTAATGAGTGTTTGACATTTTCATGTAATTCAAAAATAAATATTTGTAAACATTTGAAATTTTCACAATATGTGAACATTATCATTTTTCATACAAAAAAAAAAGGTTTTAAATATTTTGACAATTTATAAGCTAATCATAGATATAAGAAATTTTTAGTTTTTCATTTTTTTTCCTTAAGTATTGATAAAAAAAAATTTCATTCTGTCAAATTTGTTGAAAATGTATTACAAAATTTCTCATACGTTGTTAAAATAGCATATCAAAATTAACAAAAATACTTTAGCACATTTTTTTTTTTTTATAAACATTTAAACTTCAAATTTTGACTGAAATTCATCATCAAACATTTGCAAATTGTTTTGTAGTTAAAAATATAAAATATTCCGTTTTTATTTCTATAGATTGAACATTTAAAATAAGGTTTTTCGAATATATTTAATAATGGAACCAAAAAATCAAAAAAATATATTGAAAAATAATTTTTTATAGACATTTTAAATTCAAATTTAGACAAAATTAAATATTTAAATGAAGAATAATGATGTTATTTATTTCGTTGTAATTTAAATTTTTTTTTGTGGGTGCTTGAAATTTTTAAAGTATATTATTATATTTTATACAATCAATTGAATTTTTAAATGCAATGTTTTCTGCAAAAATTAATTCAGCCTACTGTATTATTAATAGTAAAAAGAATTATTTTAATTCTAATAATATGTTAAAATACACTTATGTAGGCTGACAGACCGCTTTCACTCAGAATCATTTTTGATTTATATCATTGAATTCATATTTAACACATCCATGAAAATGACCCATTTCAACGCCTATTGTACAGCAGAGCGGTACCCACTTGCAGACCATTTTTTTTTTTACTTTGGAATATCACATTTTTACTTTTTCATTTAGATTTTTTTTTTTTTTGAAGTCGGGAGGTAAAAGTTTTTAACGTTTATATGAAATTTGGTTATTTTAATCGAATACGTGATATGTCATGTCTGCATTTTATGGACTAAAAATTAAGATTGTAATTATCGTCATGTTTGGTTTCACTCTACTTTAAATTTAATTAGCAAAAGATCACGTGCATATTAGAAGCTTTTTTTGTTTCTCTTTATTGTGACGTATAGAATCTCTATAGGAATCATCATACTATTACATTGTTTATTTTAATTAATACTAATTATTAGGTATAGTATGTACTATATGTAGAACAATATACGCCAATGGCCTAAAAGTAGTATTCAGAATTGCATATTGTAATAATATAATATAATAAATGTTTATAATTTTGATTAAATATATGAAATTTATGTTAGTTTAAATTATTAAACTTTTGAATTATATAATCTTATATTTTATATCTTATTTGTAAAATAAGAACAGAGATTTAATTTATATTTCACGTTCAACGTACATTACGACAGTTCGTTATTACACACGTTTCAAATTATTTTGAGTGTATTTGTCACGTATTATTTATACTGCAATTTTGTATTTTAAAAAAAATGTGTAAATTTTTTTATATGACTATATCTTATACCTTCTGCCTATTTTCGGTGGCAAGGCATTTAATTTATTTAGGAGGTTTTTTATAGTTTAATTTATTTTTTTTAAAACTACTTTTAGAGGTACAATTTAAAGTTTGAATAAGAAAGATAAAACTATTTTTTTTTCTCATTACTTATATTTTTCTTTGAGTATGTTTTAAATAACTGATAATATATATAAATCATTTATAATTCACTTATACCATTTTATTTAATTTCGTTTAATTTATTTGTTACCTTATGAAATGGACCACAATTGATATTCTACACAATTGGCTGGGTATGATGGAAGTGACAATTTATTACTACACGCGATATACAACAATTTCCAGTAAACGGCGTGGTTTTAGAAGATCGATACTCCTTGACTCATTAACTAGCATTAATTTTTCGAAGCGGAAACGCGCTTATATATTTGGTTAAATTTCACCGAAAATGTGAATTTTTACTCTATAGACACGTGTTCTTGAAAATATCTACTACCGAGCTCGTTCAATAAACTGATCGCTACACCTACGATGAACACGATTACGTCAATTCAAAGGCCATTTTATTCAAGCTAGCAGATGACGCCCGATAATTTTTCCCTAAAGCAGACATTTTTAAAGCCATGAACTTAAAAATTGACCCATACCGTTGATGCCCACTCCATCGATTGCAAACCAACACCGAGGATTAACTACAGCTGCAGCCATCGCCATTTAACGATTTCACATAAAAACAGCCGTTTTTACAGCTATGGACTTATATAATACCTTCATCCGCAATCATCGAAGTCAACACGGCCAGCCACGAGATGATACCAGAGCCAACCGCCTGAATTTACGACAAATCATTGGCATTCAAGATCCATTAGTTAAACATTACAAAGATTCCCCACCTCTTAGTGCAACCCTTAATATTTGTCTACAGCATGATTATGCGGTTTCCCATCAAAATAAAATATCGACTATGCCACATAGTTGTGCAATGGTTTTCTAAGGAAACGTGAGATCTCTAGAGAAAAACTAAATGTACTTTGACCCCATCGTTTTATCCTCACTAGATTGTTTGTAAATGATAAACTGCAATAACTTGTAATATAATACAAATTATTTATATTGTATATATATATATTTTCATAGAAACAATAAAAGAAACAACCTAATAAATAATTAGGTATCAATACAGAAAATTTGATTGTTTCAGGTGCCCAGTTTCATTTTGTTTAAAAATGTAATTAAAATGCTCGTGTGCTTTTAAAATTGAATACACATCATTATAAAAGTGTATCAAATTACATAATATAACATATATTATAATTAAAACACAATAGATTGTTAACTCGTAATAATAAATCTCTACAATTTTTGAACATCTTGTATTCGAAATGTAAAATATATAAGCATTGTAATAAAAACTAAAAGTCATAATAGATGAATAGATTTACTGGAGTTTGTATCTATATATATATATATATATATATATATTATAAGAAATATGACACAGGAAACTAAAAAAAATACTGTTTAGTGATACAATAAGAAGCGAAATTCAAATTAATTTTGTAAACAAAATTCTTACATTATTAAGATTTTTTCATTTTAATTCAAATGTGAAGCTTGTTTTTTTGCCAATAAATAATTATGATTATAATTTAGAGGAAAAAACTAATAGTTTTATCTGTTGTAACTTCACACATTTATTACCTAATATCTACTTAGTACAAAAATAATATTTAATGATTATTGAATTTTACAAATCAAACAGTAAAAATTGACAAACTGTTTTTATCTAAGAACATATAATTAATTATTATGTGCATAAACTTGCACGTTTAACTATTTGCAGACGTCAAATTTACTATGCATTTACATTTTGTCGTGAACAATCTATGTCTACACTGTATAATAGAATACCTAACATATATTCAATATGCAGATGATCAAAGCTACTAGAATTACTAATGCATACATAGTAAGTATCAATACGATATTTATGAATTCATAAAATGTTATAATAAATATTAAGTTATTAAACGAATTAAATACATTTATCAATCAATCCGTTATAATTATATATTATATACGTTTTCCTACAAATGTCTATCTCAATAGATGGATACACAATAATATTAGGTATAGGTTTAAATAGAAAATAATTTAATAGTTCTAAAGCTATACAGTAAACACAATATCTAGAGTTGAATGCAATTGTTCTCAAGGAAAACATTTTAGTGGTAACATTTTAAAATTGATGATGATATTACTTAAGTATTCATTTTAAAGGATATGTGAAACGTAAAAATATAACATTGCCACAATTATTTAAACTACGATAGAGGAATAAATCGCTAAAAAAAAATGTTCAAGTGATAAAACTTTAATAAATTGTTGTGTCGATAAGCCATATGATTGTGAGAAATAGTTCATTACTAAGATCAACTATTCGCAGAAGATAATTTTATTTTTTACCCTATTTACATTACATACTTAGATATGGTTAAGTGCGCAGGTACCTAATACCTACTCAAAAAGTGTAAATATTTAAGTTTATACCGAGCTAACACTGGCCGAGATTTGATGTGTTTGTTTCCGTTGAAAAATAAACAAAAGTCTTCTCGGCCTGAAAAGCCCGAAACTACAAAGCAATTTGAGCATAAATATATTATACGATAATGTAAAGGCATGAGATAAATGTGATATAAGATAAGTGCACGTGAGTGTGAAGGAAGTACTAATGATCATAGAAACATACAAAAAAAAAAAAAATGAAAACATCAAAGTACCAATAGTTGTAAAAAAAAAACCATAATTCTAGGAATGAATATAAAGAAATAATAATATATGCAAACTCTTGGGTGGCTCGAGTCTACAGTAGTATAGTTATGTGAATAATATGTAACCTATAATTGTATATTATAATCTAACGTTGGAAGTCGTAGATAGTCCGTCGTCGTATAAAAATAAAAAACAATAAAATTTTTAAAATACAGTCTTGTAAAGTATTCAAATTTAATCGTTTAAATATTTATTTTTTTTCAAATACAATTTTGAATGCAATAAAAATTAAGTGTCTGTGAAAATAAAAACGCGATATTCGATGTCTATAAATTAATTAATTACAAACATAGGTAAATAGGTTTTACCGAATAAGTGTTATTCTATATATATATATATATATATCCGTAAAATAATAAGTGGAAGTCATAAATTCTGTTTACGTTATTTAAATATAATATTAAAAAAAAACAAATTGTAAAGTCTCGTGAAGCCGCAAATTAGGAGAATACTGTTGATTAGGAAATCGTAATCGATATAATATTGCGCATAAAATACGTATAAACAAGCAATATAATGACGAATATCTACATGTCATGATGTTTATATGTATTGCGTTCTGAATAAGAAACAAACAAGTATTCTTTACAAGACTGTCGAGTTTTAAAATATCATTTAGTATAATCCAAAACCAAACCACATTCCGATCCGGGGCACAGCGTCGCATCTATGTACACCAAACAATTTAAAACGATAATACCGGAAGACCAGTGTTAATTTACTGATGCGTCAAAAAAATCACCATCACCCCCCCCCCCTCCCACTCCACAAAGAAAAACATTGTTTTCATAACATTTTACAACTTGTATAGTATAATTATTGTTGGCGCTTGAAATTATAGAATCGGTTAATATTTAACGAGAATAACAAAAAAATTTTAAAATAACAATAATCAGAAAATTGTGTAACTCACATTTATTAAAATCGTCGGTAGCTCTGCAGATATTGCATGGGGGGGAGGGGGGGGGGAAATATCAAATAACCAGGCGTCTGATGGGGCCGCCTTCCGGTATTGTCATTTTTTTAAGTGTTACTCGTGTACGCGGCCACTGTCAAATATACCAACCTGACAAGAAACGCGGACTCTTGAACCAGTGTCCGTCAAACCATTGGGTCTCGACCAGGGCGGCGGTACAGAGGTCAGCGAACGGCGGCCCTCCACTGCGGCTGTCCGCCTTAGCGTTGTACGACAGTCCGTGCAGGGCGCCCAACTTGCGGAACGCGAGCAACGCGTGTCCGTCGTCCACGAACACCCGCTGGTCGGCCGCGCGATATCCGGCGGGCGCCAGGCTGGCCAGGACGATCACCTGCATCTGTTCGCCGGCCGTGTCGCCGTCCAGCGTCGCGTTCGAGTACAGGAACCTCGGGAACAGCGCGAACGCAGCAGCCGGGTCGGCGGCGCACGCGGCCAGCTCGGGCAGCAGGTGGGCGTAGAACACGTACTCGTTGTAGAACTTTTGGTGCATGTTCATCATGGCCGACATGCGGGCGTCCGCGTTCTTGAACTTGACGACCACGGGCACGCCGCTCGCCGGCCACTCGGAACCGGTCAGCGTGACCGTGCCGAAAACGATGTCGGACGCGAATTGGTCGCCGGCCGCAGCCGCGTCGCCGCGGTCGTCCGCGCAGAACGACACGTACTCGGCGCCGGGCCCGAACGCCCCGTCTGCAGCGGCCCGCGGGAACGCGACCGTGGTCAGATAATTCATGCGGGACGACCACATCGCGTCGTCGTCGTCGTCGTCTGAGGACGAGCAGCGGCGATCCCCCATCGTCGCGTCAAGCCGGGGAAATCGACGGAACGAGCTGTCTCCGCGGCGGGTCGGGTATGACGAATAAACGTCGCCGCGCCGCGCCTGGCCGCTGTGCCGGCGTCTTATCGTACGGAATAATGTTACGCGCACACGACCGTCACCAATCGCAGTGCTAGCCGCCCATTAGCGCATCACCGGCGCGTCCGTTCAATACGATTAGGACATTATAAAACCGGTAAGCGGTTGTGTAACGGGTTTTTTTTTTTTTCCCGCCTCTCGTGTGTTCTTCGAGCGTTGTGCCCGGCGTGCAGCGCCTTACGCACATTTTCAACAAACAAAAAAAAGCTATTTTATTTTGTCTTTCTCTTCGAACGGGTTCCTAGCTATTCGGTCCGTGCCACTCAATGGTTCCCAAACCCATCCGGTGTCCGAATGCCGTCCTAGCAGATAACCACCGCAGTTATCGTATTTCGTTATTCGCAGTTGTATTTTAAAATGTAAAATAATAAATCATCATTATAGTTATTAGTCAAAATGGTACACGTGATATTATTTGTACTCGCGCGTGTTCCGGCCGTGTTTTTCATGCCTGCCAAATTGATTTTATTTTAAAAAATTTTATTTCAACCGGCCCGCACAAAAATATTATATCCTCGCCCGCAGATAAATAATAGCGCCTATGGTTACTTCGCTGCACCACTAGAAAAACATCACATACGAAAATTGTCTATAACAATAATATTATTGTAATGCATTATTTTTTATTCTTATTCTTGTATATGTTTGCGAGACGATCACATATCGCATTCATGGCATAACAATAAATCCTATTTGTATTATATTATAAATGGTTTTATTTTATTATATTGTTATTATTATCATCGCTCACGTCCGCACGATCGAGTAGGTTCCATTTTTATTTATTAAACGAGTGGTTTTTTTTTTTTTTTTTTTTTTTTTTTAATATTATAATCGCGTTAGTTGCGCAAAACAAATTGCGTGGACTAGTGTGGCGGTTTTTCATTTCAGTAGTTCCCGGTTACAATCATACACGTTAGTTAGATTCATGAAATAATCATAACATAATAATGGTTTACATGGTTGGATTTGTGGTAGTTATGAATTTTATACGTCATACAAGTCGCCGTAGTGAAATATTATCATGCAAAAAAAAAAATACTTCCGCTCGTAAGTACACGTCCGCGTACCTATTATAATACAAGCAAACATTACATTTACTTTTTGAGAACAATTTTTTTTTCTCAGTTTTCATGAAACGCACCAAGTATTTATATTTCGTAACTTATTGCCGTGCAAAGAAACAGCAGATCAACCGATTTCGGTAATCTCGGGTCAAACTCATAACAGTATTTCGTTATGACAAAATTAAATCTAGCATTCTCAGATTTCTTTCGCTTCTCTCGTCTCGTTGAGCATAAAATATAATATTATTATAGTTTAAAAATTGCATTACGTAATGATAAAAAAAAATATTTGTTAGTCGTATAAAACAATTTTTTTTTCCATATTATCTCATATTTATGAAACGTATGCAATAATAATTGTAAGTGTTATCGGTGGTTATAAGTTAATGTCGTAGTATTTAATGGTATGTAGATAATAGCGATAGTCGGCTACCTTGATGAAAATCTAAAAAAAAAATCTAGAAACGCTTTCAACAGCGCAATATTGTTGTTGTCCCATCAAATATTATAATTCAATCAATAAATTTGTATTCAATATAATGTGGATTGAGTCTAAGGGCCGGTAAATTACACTAGGATAATATTGACGTATAACGAGAATATAACAAAAATATTTACGTAGTTACTACAATTTTCTTTAGTCAATAAATCGAGTGCTAATTTTTGAGTTGTTTGCTGTAGATTTGTATGAATTAAATGAACACAATTTACAACTATAGCAGTATGCTAAAATTACCGAGTGATACTAAAATATACAATTTATTATGAAAAAAAAAAAATAATTTATAATTATTTTATGCACCTACGATGGTAATATTTATATTTTTACAGACCATATTTTGTTTAAACACAAATTTATATGCACAACAAAAATAACCAGGATACGAAAAATATTAATATTTTAAATAGTACCTACAAGTTGATAATCATATTTATTTCTATTTATCTAAAACCCCGTTTTTTTTTTGTTTCTTAAATTAAAACAATATTATGACTTGAACTCATGTACATATGTACATATGTACTATCAACCAAACCAAATTGACAAATTATCTATCCTTGTCTATTCAAAAACTCCTCATAAGTATTTAGTCCATAGAGAGCTGACCTTTTTATTGAAGAAACAAATGTAAGACTTGCAAATAAATAACACCTAATAATTTATATACATAAAGACTATATCGGATATAGTAATTCTTTGAATTGTGTAAGATCAATAATATTATAATATTTTTTTTTTAAACAAGTATGTTTCAAGGTAACGGAAATTAAGGTAATATACAAATAAATGCATATTATTAAGTTATTACCATAATATTTCATTATATTAGCATTTTGAGAATTTTTAGATTAACATAATTTAATAGTACTGATGAATAACTCAGATTTGAATTTCAACTATACCTGATGAAAAAAAAGGTATTTCTTCTGAAATTTCCTAACAAGTTAATTAATTATTCAAGTAAATGATTACATTCATATTTTATAATACCATAATTTAATCAACAATTAAAGAATAAATATCACCAATAAAAAAGTTAAATAATTAGCAATAAGCTGTATTGTGGTCTGTAATATGTAATGAAGAAAACTTTTAAATGAATAATCGTTTGTAAAGTTAAAAAACCTGAAACTGTTGATTGGCTGTTGATGAACTGCTCAACGCTGATTAAGTTTACTATATGTAAACTGAACAATCATAATAATCTGTTTAATTTGTTTGACAAGTATATAAGTTTTAATTTAATTATATAAATCAATTTAATCATTTAAAAATGTTAAAAACTAATTTCGAATAATCGTTATAATAAAATAAGTTTTTAATTATTATTTTTGCAATTGAATATTTATAAATGGTATAGATAAGTATTATCAATCATTAAATTTACCTTCACTATTGGTTTTTATATTTTATTGAAATATACAATTTTTTCCTAACTGGTATATGCATAGTGATAATCCCTCCCATGCTCGTTCCCATTTTTTACTTTAATAATATATATTTTATTCAAATTCTTATTTTTAGAATTCTTTAGTATAGCTTTATAGATACTCAGACCATATTTGTCACCAATTTTAGATTGGTCATGCCAAATTAATTGCAGATTCTGAGTGAGTTGTTTTTTTTTTTTGTTTTATAATGGCGTGTGTTTATTTGATTATTTATTTTTTTTGTGCCTGAAGATAATTTTTATAATAGAAAAAATACTCAGATCTTTAACTTTGAAGGTAACAACTTATGGTAACAAATAAAATTTTTAATACACTTAAAATAGTCAGAAAATAAGAAAGTATTTAAATACATATTCTGAATATTAAGTAATTATATTTATATGAAAAATATTATATGAATTAGCAAATATAATAATTATTATTGAAAACAAATTGGACCTAGTTGATTTACTTTAGATTGTAAAAGATAAAAAAAAATCCATGTATTTTCTTAATAATATTTGGGAATAACAAAAAAAATACGGAAATAGGGGGATGTCATACAACACCAACATTATACAAAATCGATTTTGTTGTTTCATTATAATTCAAAAATTATTACTCGTAGGGAATTTCGTAAAAACGTTTCTTCATTACGTATATTATTATACACATTTAAAATATTTATATTAATTTTTAGCAATTAATGAAATGTATGAAATATTTTATCAATGAACATAAGTACACAATTTTATGATACCAACGTCAATATTGACTTATAGATTAATAACAGCAATAGTACCTAATATTAAAAGAAATAATATTTTAATTATTATCACATAATTTAATATGATATTTATTTTTAGAAAAATTGTATTCAACCTATCGTATTACTAGTATAAAAATTAATGATTAATAACAATATAAAATATCCTAACAATATAGGCAATATAAAACGACAGACTAGCTCCACTCAGTATCGTTTTTCATCGTACACAATGATTTATCATTGAATTCAAATTTAACACATCTATTACAATGACCTAATTTATCCTAAGACTTTTTTTTGTCAGAAAAAACCTATTTTATTTTTAGTTATTAAGTTTCTTTTTAAGTTATTTAGACAATAATTTTTTTTGAAAATGTTAATGCATGTAAATTTAAATTGAAATAAGTAGTTTCCGAGTTATTAAAATGTATGCTTAAAGGATAATATTCCTGAATGATGGTATCACATATAAAATTTAATAGATATTATACTTAGTCTACTATTCTATTGGTATACTTCGACAATTTTTAAAAAAATTAAAATATTGTTAATACATTAATAGGTATTAATAATTATAATTTTCAAATTACTATGGCCTCAATATTTTCCAATACATTATCATGGACTATTGTTTTTAGTATCTATATAAAGTTTAGTAATATTCAAATACTATAGTTAACTACTCATTTGATTTTTAGATTTAGATTTAGATGTATTTAACATTTTTAAAAAAATATTTTTTTTATAGATACAATTTATCAGTTAAAAATAGTGGTTTTCATATTTTGTAAAAAAAATAAATTTGTATTGACATAGGAAATACACCTGAATTTACAAGAAAAAATCTTATTATTTAAAAATATGGTCTTTAATTACACCTACTTAAGAATTCTAATAATCATTTACCATTTATTAAATATATTTATATTTAAATTGTTTCTGAAACTTTGAAGTGTAATTGAAATAGTCTAAACGTCTGTAATATTGACGTACAGTACCAGTGTTGGGATTCCGCTAAAAAATAGTTTCATCGGTGTCAAAAAAGCAACACTCATTTTTTACCAATGTAAAAACTATATTTTCGGATTTATATTCTTTGTGTCAATACTAAATAAGTTTATTATACTTAGAATTTAAAACCACAGGCTAATTCTCAGTTAATAACATAAGATGTAATTAAACATTTTTCGAAATAGTGATATATTTTAATGTTTATAAACAATTTAGAACAGTTGCAGATATTTAGCAAACTGAGGTAATTAACATATTTTATGTTATTTAGACAATGTTTATCATTTTCCTTTTTAATACATGCATTCTGTATAATCTTAACTTCTATATAAATCATAAACTACAACTGTATAATATACAATTGTTACTCATAATTTATGACCCTGCAAAAATGAAGCAAGTACCTAGGTATATACCTGTGACTTCCATAACTATTAATATATTATAACTTTTTTAAAAAACTTATTTTACATATTATAAAATCACAATATAATAACAGTGAAAAAAAAAAATAAGTGGAAATTTTAATACCTCACATTTCAATGCCGTGACGTTCTCTGCAACCATAAACACCACATAAGACCAATATTGCTTTTATCATGCGTACCATCTTAGCTGCCTCTAACACGGAAAAGCAACCGTCACCTCAAGTCTAAATGTTAATGAACGTGGTTACGCGACACTATATATAATAAATTATAATATTATGTTATTTATAATTTATGTACACATCAAAACGCATAGTTATTATGTCACCGGAGAATTAAATTCAAACAATGACTAAAATCGAATAGCTGTGGTTTGGCGTCAACCTGGTACCAATTAATATAATATGACTATACTGTTGGTCTTTGACAATATTTCCACTCTTAGTAATATTGTCAACGGGCGGTGAAAGGACAAAGGCGCTGTCCAGTGTGACGTGATCCAATAACACGTAGGACGATGACAACACTGCAGGATCACTTGTAATCATGAAAAAAAAAACTTTCCTGCCACACCAATTCCCCAAACGTCACTGTGATTAGACGTGTTAACGCAACCCGAGGGGCAAAACGTATTTATTTGTGATTGTTCCCCCAAAAAACAAAACAGTATCGTAATTTTTTTAGAATAGGGATTTTAAATCATAGTTTGATATAATGAATTGTATTGCGACTAAAATACTACATACCTACCTATTGTGTTACCACAATATTATATAAATACACAACCGTTAAATACATTAATATCGATTAAATACGTTTAAATCGATCATGCTGTTTTTAGTAATCGTTGATATAACCAACACCGCCACTACAAGGAAGATAATAATATTTACTAACGAAAAACAAATATTTAGTGTTAAAACGGTTCTTTTTTTTTTTTTGTAATTTTTACATTATTATTTTAACGACTGGCCCTCTCTTGAACTTTAACGGTATTTTTAGTCCCACCGCTCCAAAACTCTTTTTTTCTCACTTTATATATATATATATATATATAATGCATATAGCACAACGATTTAAGTTTTAGTATTTTCCTTTTTTAAATAACTGCGTCAATAGCTTTTAAAGCATGTTTAACTTTAAGTTCATATTTATGTATATTAACGATTTTTTTTCACAAAAAATATTATAAATTACTTGCACTAAAACAAAAATAATATATGTACAATTCAATAAATATTTTAACATAATAATATTGTCTTACGCTTTTTTATTCCAATAATAATTCCCTATACTTATAACTAAACTAAGTATTAAAATTCAAATTAAGAATTATTCATAACCTTTTCACTAAACAAATTTAATAATTATCGGAATTAATACTATACAGTACATAAATAATTTAATGCTACAAACTAATTCGGCATATTAAATCCATTAAAAAACAAAAATAATATTTACTTAAATGTAAGTATATTAGTGTCTTATTATTTTCAGATTTTTAATCATATTTCTATTTTAAATAATTGAAACATTACTCATATAATTATTAGGATCTTCAAAATTAGTATAATATACGTAATACGAATTGAAACCTAGAGCTTTTTGTTTCATTCTTATATCTATTAGTGAATAGCAGATAATATTTAATTCGTTTTTTATTTTGAAATAAAAAATATTAGTTCTTTTAAATTAGATACTATAGTACCCAATAAATAGTTATGAAAATAAGTATTTAAAATCCATTATTAGAATAGTTCACCCCGTACGTGTTATCTATCAAACGCACAACATAGCGAATTTGCATTCGTCAGATCCGATTTTATGTTGTGAGCTTTAATATTAGAGTATATTGACATGGTTTTAAACTTAGAGGTGAATACATTATTTGTATTTTTTGTATATTGCTTTTATACAGCAATAATTACAGTTTTAGCAAATTTATATTTTAGAATGTAAATTATTTAAATTTAAAAATACTCATAATTTGGTTAAAAATGTAGGCGTCTTAAAAAACGAATTTACACATATAATAGTCTTACCTTTAAGTTTGATAATAGATCAATTCATTAATTTAATTTTGATATCAATGCAAACAACACAAAATTGTTTAATGTATAATAATGTTGTACAATAGGTAGATAATACCCGCAGGCTACAATATTTTTGTCTAACATAAACAATTATTTTAAAAATGGCTTCAATAATATTGATCAATTATTTCAATACACGTCATATTATTATTGATATTTTAATTTAAGTATAATAAACTATAATAAGTCGTCGCATTAAAAATAGATCAACTACATATATTTTATCTAAATAATACATAAACCTATTTTTTTTATAACATTTTAAAATTATTTTCATAACGTATTGTAACTAATTGTATTTTTATATAGGTTTTATATTAGTTCATTCAGTAATTGTAGGTAGATTTTTATTCAAACAATGGCTGTATAAAACGCACATACAATGAAATTGCACACACACACGTAAGTATATATAAATAAATATATGTTTATCACAGCATATAGTGCATTTTTGATATTTGGAAAGACTCCAGAGTATACTGATTTTAATGAATGAGTTTTAATGTTGATCATAAAATTTTAGGCATGTTGGCATTATAATAGCATGCATCAATTCATCGCGTATTTTCATATCATTGTTAATATATTTTTTATAATTTTTTTTTTTTTATTATTTACATTTTAGTAGATTAAATTTTAACGACGCGCAAAACGTATCTATTGAAGTAATGAAAATTCCTGAAAGTTTCAACAAAATTTAAAACAAAGCGATTCAATACATCGATAGCTGCAACACGTTATAATAATTTTGAGTGTGAGAAGAAAAAGTGAAGTAGATCAGAGATCAATGAAAATATTGCAATTTTAAGTCTCAGCAGACTTATTCGTACATCCGTAACGAAGGAACACATTTAGAATGACTTTTTTCCATTACCTCGTTTTCGAGCCGGAACCGTTATATATATAAGACACGGTATTGGTCTACTCGCAATGTGATTAAATTGCACGGAGCGTAGGCACCTTTTGTTGACCCGATTTAGCGTTGTGGTTACTAAGTTTTAAGAACAGAAGGCCATTAAAGGAAACCTTGGTTAAGTAACAAAAAAAAAAAAATAAAAAAATTGACACAGTGTAAAATAAAAGATCATTATTAAATATTTTTATTTAGACATTACAAGCATACACTTTATACAAGATTAAATGGACCATAATGAGAACTGCATTAATTTATTAATTTAAAAACAATGAACAGTCCATCGCAACATTTAATTCATTGCATGATTTCGAAAGGTGAAATAAAACTCTTTGAAATATGAGCTCATTCATAAATAGTATAAATTAATTTATGAAACTCTCATTGTTCCAAATTATTTTCTAATAAAGTATCGAAATGATATGTCTTAAGTATTTACATAACATAAATTCCATAGGTTATAACGGATATACAACGTCTTAAATCATAACTTGCAAAGTTATTATATATGGTTTAATGATAAATTGATACCAGAAAAGTCATATTATCTCATACGGAAAATATGATATCGTTAATGAGGTATCTTAACTACCAAAATTCACACAGTTTTACGATAATTCACAACGAAGAACTTCTATTGCTGCATGATATTTTTTTTCATCAATTTCAAAACTTCTTTTACTTATAAAAATCAAAGTAATTCACTAAAGAAAAACAAATATATATATATATAATTTTATTCACTAAACTTATTTAAAAAAAAAAAAATTGAAATTAATAAAAAAATTACCCAGCGTTAAATCATTTAGTAATAATTAATATTTAATTTGTTACTTGAGTCGTATTATTTAATGTTTACAAAATATTCATTATTAATCATACACGTCGTTAATTAGAATTTATAATTGGGAAGATGATGAGTAGTGAAATACAGTTTTACTATAATAATATAATGGCGTTTATTTGTTGAATGAGTATTGTAAAAACTCGTATTTTACAAATATCATACATTTGATAAGTAGGTATGTTTTTTTTTTTTTAATATTTTTATTTTAACTAAATTAATTAATTTATGTATGTATAAATTGTATGTATAAAAACTGTTTACATTATTTTTGTTTACAAAAATGTATTATTGTATTTGAAAAATTGTCCCGAGTGAAACTTGGATTAGTCGAAAATGGTTAATATTTTATTTGAAAAAAGAGCATCACATTTATTCATTAAATTTATTTTGTTGCCGTTATATTTACAATTTATTTAAAAAAAAATAGTTAAGAACACTTATCTAAGGTGTGATATAATATTATGTCTAATTATAAATGCATAGAAGTAATATGTAAAACATTTGCGTTTTTAATCGTCTCAAAAATATATATATATATTTTTTTTTTAATATTGAAGATAGTATTACATGTTTTATCTGGTAAGTATGGCATATATACATATATTTGTACGTATCAGTATTAAATTCAAGTTTTGTTTTTCATTATAATTAAATACTTAAATTTCAAATGTTGTGTTACCATTGATAGCCACTATTATAGTCAGCCAGCTGTTTGCGGTTAGCAGTACCAGTCACTATAACAGCTTCTGGTAGCGACCGACGAAGCTTATAAGTCCCGGTTATAGTCGTATATAATATTTTGGTGTATATGTTTGTTGTGACTTTGGACAAAAAAAATTTTAAGTGAACCAGATGGCAACTGATTCAACTGCCACGCACACACTAAATTAAGTAATAACTATTACTTTTTGAGAAATTCAAGTGACACGCAGCTTTAATTTTTCCTTAAGATTTTACATTTTATAAAAAACTTGTAAGTATCATACAGGTTGATTATTCATAGTAGGTTTATTCGTTACAATAATATCGTTAAAAAAAAAAAATAATAATATAATTTGCTAAAACAAACATTAATAAAAATATCGTGAATACTAAATTGTTTTAGTGTGGTTCGATGTTTTTAGAACAAAAATTAGTTGAACATCGAGTTTTGGTCTGAGAACAAAATAATATTTTCTTTACCTTATCACTGTTCATTCCGCAACCGGATCACATATGTGTATACGATCTGTATAAACGTGATTCTATCACATGTTTTTGAAGAGTTTGCCATTATTATTGTTTAACAACTATTTAAATATGTAAAGTGTGTATTTTCAGTGCCGACGTTAAGTCAAGTTAAGCGATTAATATGTTTAAGTCACAGAGGTACTTGGGTCACGTTCCTCTACAGCTTCATGCTTTTGTTTTTTCGACCGGCTGTTATATGTTTTATTCGTATTCCGTAATTCGATTTTATAACCCTTTTTGTGGATGTCCAGTAGGTAGTGAGTTTGCTACAACTTCGGTTTTTGTTATTCTTGTTTTCAAACCACGTTGTCATTTGCGAATTTTGTATTTGATTTGATTTGTAGGAATTGTACGCAAACTGTTTGAAATTCGACTGTTGCCTACAACTGATAAATAAAGTTCAACCTTTTATATTTTTTTTAATTGTTTTGTAGTATAGTTCTTTCTTAGAAGTTATAAGTTATGGTGTGATTCGCTGCTATATGAATTAAATACTAAATATTTAAAATAGTTGTAACATATAATTTTAATCATTTAGAATATTATAATTGAATGATATGGATATAATATAATATGACTATAATAATTTATTTAAGTTTTATTTCTTATATATTTTTCATTACTTTACATTTTTATTATTATCTATGTATATCATATTATTGAACACTGGTAAAATGTTTGTATAATCTAGTATAATATTCTTATTTTTATTATTTAATGTTCACATTTTTTTTTTTTGTACTTTTACGAGACTAATATAATATTTTTTCCATTTAATATATTTTTAACGATTATTGCGAAATAGAATATTATTGTGCATACCTACTATTAAAAATTCCATATATCGGTTATTACTTCTACGGTCGAAATACTTTATACATCCTCAAGAGTAATAGATAAAACGAAAACCCGACCTAAACAATAATTATTTACTTACATAAAATATGTAGATAAATATGTATAATCAAACAAAACAAATTTATCTTTGTTAATTTATTGATATGAGACATTTTCAATTTCAGTTAATTTTTCGGGTTGAAGTAAAATGTTCATAAAGAAGGTAGTAGGTGCCTCCTTTAATATTAAAACGAGACAGTGGGAAAAAAATTAGATTGCTATCTGTAGAATCCTATGTGGGTGGTGGGCACATCCCAATTTTTTGGATTCTCTGTATGTAAAACAATTATGCTCACGGATTATATGTGATCTACCGTGTTACGTATAAAATAATATCGATAACACTTTGTTGTATAAGTGTATAACACTTTGATGTTGGTTTAGCATAAATATTAAAATAAAAAATGTCTTTATAATTTTGATCAAGTTCTAGATCGACAAAAAATAGAGGGAGTGTTATTTGTATTAATCTGTGTGACTATGTAATGAATTTGAAATACTCCGATCTATAGAAATACATTTTGCCCTAATTCATCTTTAATACACTCGATTTATGTAGTTGGATGTATAGGTTTCGAATAACTATACTCTGTTCAACGAAAGAAAACGCTGATTCTGTGCATCCTCCCGTGTAACCCTACTATCGAAAAAGATTCTCTTATGGCAGAGTGCCGTGGGCGGATGTGCAGAAGAATCGATTTTCGTCGGATGAGCAAATTCTCTCGCTGAACAGAGTATACGGTTTGTTGTCTTTGAAGTGTAAAAATCACCTTTCATATTTTGTTTATTATTTATTATTTTTATGGCCATAAAATTTACTGATTATGCTAAATGTTGTGTATAGATTGTAAATATTCTTTAAAAAAAAAATTCTTCTAAATAAAAAAAAGTCTGTAACGCACACACGGTGCGCGATGGCCGAGTGATATTTGCTTCCAGAACTAATGGCCGCGTGTTTTCAGGTCAGGTTTGGCAAATCCCCAGAAAAACAACAAATAAAATCCTCAACTGTCCAAACACCGACGTTTTGTCCATGTCAATTATAGATGATCCCTGTATCAAGGAGTATATTCTCCTACACACATGTATTATTATTGTTATTACTATTATTACTATACACATACAGGTTAACGTGGTATATACACAAGCTCATTCGTTACAAAACAAGTTACAGACGTATCGGACATATAGATGATAAGGTTTTCACATGTTGTGTATTAAAGGTATGTGTGTAGGTGATCCGTGTTTAAGACAAAAGTTTAAAACCCACCGAACCCCTATCGTCTGTAGACATTCGAGCAATAATTCATAATATTCTTCGTGTAATATTATTATTATGTTTGTATTTGTTTTAGATAAATCACCTGGCTAGGAAACATTAGTTATGGTCTCAGAAATCAGTTATTCACTGAACTGTAAAGTCGTTGTAAATATTGTAAATATAGCGAGAAATCTAAGGTTTGACATGAGATTATGTTTTATGTACCTATATTTTATACAAATATAAAAAAAAAAAATGTTTTTCTTGTGAATGAACGATTAATAGCAGTAAACTCGATATTGACGACACAGAATCTCACGGCTTATTAAAATACAGAGTACAATATTTTTATTTAGTAAATTATACCTATATATCAAACAATAAATAATATGTTTACAAATCAGAAAAGTATAATTTAGTGTTTGTTTCTAATATATTTTTAGATACACTTTTTTTCTAAAAGTATTGTAAATTCTTTGATACAACTAGGTAATAAAATGCATGCTAATAACAAATAAATACATTACATATCTGTTATTGTAGTTTATTTGTAGCTACTTCAATAAGGTTTATAACATCGTTTGAACTTGCTTGTAAATAACAATATTATTAGTTATTATTAATAACTTTTGAAAAAAAAAACTAAATACTTACAAAACTGTACCGTGCACAAAGAAAAAATCAGTACCTAAATTTATTTTTGACTAGGATAATGTCGAAACGAGTATTTCAATAATAAAAATAAAAGTGCCGTAACTCCTACGCTTGAATTAGGTTATAACTTATAACAGAACACCGTTTTCTAACTAAAAATAATGTTATCGATAAATTTTTTTTTTTAATTCTATATACTAGGTAACACAATCAAGTAAATAATAATATTAATATTTTGTAATATAACTTGTAAAGAACAAACAGATTTTTTTTGACATATTAGGAAATTGGAACATTCAAAATTAAAATAAATGTTTATTGATACAGCATATGACTTATTCTACTAATTGTATTATAATATTAATCAATAAAATAATAGTTATAGAAGGGGGTGTTAAACAAATATATGACGGTATCTATTTAATAAGACATTTGATAAATGATACCTAGGTGTATTATATAAATATTCACATAATATCAGTGTAAAAAATATCTACTTATATAAAATAAAAGTTGAAATATAAATGTTAACGTTTAAAATTGTAAATTTAAAACGATATTAGATTACCTATCACTATACAATTTATTTATACTTCAAAAAGATCATTTTTGTGCTGTTATTATTATTTAAGGTATATTTTAGTATGATTTCAATAATATTTATATAGAAATAAATTTTTAAATCACATAATATAATAAAGATTTTATGCTTACATATCGTATTGTCTTCATCAAATAAACGGTTAACATAATATCATATTTTCGTTCGGCAGAATAAATTTTATATTGTTTTATTTTGCAGTTATTTGACTTACTATAAAATTTAAAGATAAGAATATTATTTGTAATTTCTTGTAAGTTTTTTATTTAATACTTTAATTTAAGTGCAAGTTATACCTGAGTATGTAAAAAATGAAATTTAAAAATGCTCATAGCTTACTTTAAAATTAAAATATGAAAAAACTGACAATATAAAACACAGATAATATTTATATCTTTAAATTTATTTAAAAGGTTAATTTAAACTTTAAATATCAAAACTAATAACACAAAATGAATTTTTGATTGAAAATTTGCTGTGTTAAACAATCATCAAACACAACACGTATTCTTAAGAGATGATCTAAATTTTAAAGTGTATTGTTTCAATATTATGAATCATAATTCATACATTACAGGTTAATTTACTGAAAATTTGTATTTATAATCCTAACATAATGTTGTATTATTATTAAAAATTATAGGGACTTACCAGTCTGCAATAAGGAATTCGCCTGCCTTTTGATTTCAAAATGTCTGGATATTCAGTCTAAAAACATAAATAAATGCATATCAAAATTATGAAAAAAAGTCATATAATACACATCCAAATGTGTAAATGTTTTGTTTTTAATTAATAAATCATAAAAGTTAATTTTATTTTAATAATCATTGTATATTAGGTACATAAATCATGCTTTAAAATTAAATTTATGTTACACACTTTACTATATAGAATATTATTAACTCAAAGCAATGTTGAATGTGATAATTTAATTACAAAAGCCTTTCAAACATTGAATAGTTAAAGCGGGTTTTAATTATTTTTAGATTTATAAAAACGTAAATCAACGCGAAGTACAAGGAAACTATGAAAAGGATGGCGGACGTCGATAAACTTTCTTTGCTTAAAGTTATTTGACCGTGCTGTATAATAGCTATTATTGTTATTTATTATAACATGCTGATGACATTTTTTCAACAACATTTTAAACATTTTAAATTAATTATATTTGTAATAACTACATAATTTAATTTATCTTAAATAATGATAGTTAAATAAAATTTTGATTAGTGTATTCTTAATTACTTATAAATATTAAGTGAACAAATTGGACAGATAAATATCAAAACCATTTAGTTTACTGTGTGTTTTGTTTAGAAATATCGAATAATATTCAAGAACTGATAGAAAAAAATGGATGTACAATATGTTAAGTGAATCTATTGATTAATTATTTAGTTTTAGTAAACAATTTTTGAAGTGTTGAAAGTTTGAAATAAAATAAAAATTGAATTTCAAAATATCAAAATTATTTAGTTTTAATCAATAATAAATGGCCGGAGAATTGAGGAACGAATTTCTTACTAATAATTTATTTTAGGTACTTGGTAATAATATTGATGACGTGAATATAACTTGTTATCTATTTAGTATGTATTGTATTTTTGATATTTTTATAATAAAACTTATTTTGTCTAATTACAACTAATAACAGTTAAACTTATATTAAACACAAAAAAAAAATGTATTCTAATAACATAATACGTGAATGACGTGTATTGTGTATTATATACTATTTTGTATCCAATTATCGAAGTCATATTGAATGGCATAACGTAACGATGCAGAGTAAAAAAAAATCAATATGTCTAATTATATAAAGATACAAATATAATAAACGGGTAAATGAACCTTTTATTGTTTATTGGGTTACTGGTCATTTTGCTATTGCGTTTGTAGCTCACCAAAGGCGGTCAGTATTTTGGTATAATATTTGTCATTATAATACTTTGTGACCTTTGCATAACACTGTGTTATTATTGTAGACATTTTTATTTAATTCTCAAATGACTTATTTTTATAATTTAAATATTTCAGACTTCTATACAAATATTTTTAAATTTTTATTCCCTAATTGTTTTAAACATTCATTATTTATTTATTTTTTCTTATATCATTCACTTATTAGAAAAAATAACTTTCATATAATTAAATAAGATATTTTGTTCAATAATTACAACTTTATAATTTGATTATTACCATCCGTATACCCGCAGATTCTTATAGGCACCTACTTATTACTTTTAAATTACTCAAAACATTTGTTATATTATACATATATTATAAATATCAGTATAATATATAGAATCAAGTTTCATTTTTGAAATAAAATGAAAATAATAATTGCCGTTAATTATTATAATTTTAAAACAGTTTAAACCAAATTCATTAGCGAGTGATAAACAACGATTGAACCCTCCTTGCTACCAGAACACGGGTCCAAAAGACCGGCGCGTTTTATTTGTTAATGCCAACGGAGCAACCGCGGGGTTGTAAATCACATGAGTTCCTCGGGAATGGTGGTGTACAGGGTGTTCTCTGTTATTTTTCTTTTCTTCTACTATTTCTTCTTCTTCTTCTTCTTCTTCGCCTACGACAGCCACCACCGCTTCTCTCGATTGGATAATAATATACCTTTGCAATACCTACTCGTTCTCTCTCTTACTCTGTCTTTTCTCTCTCTCTCTCTCTCTCTCTCTCTCTCTCTCTCTCTCACTCTCTCCCTCTTTCT